>JAYMSW010005026.1:0-10424 GCA_036897725.1 Erodium texanum | reverse complement strand
CGGGGGTGCCGCGGGAAGCCTGGAGCCTGTAAAGACCTTCATCCCAGCAGCAGCCGGCACCGGCAGGTTCGAGGAAAACAAGGATGTTAGAGCCGAAGCCGACCAGTTGTTCCAAGAAACAGCAGAGTACATCTTGCTATTAAGGTCCCAGGTTTCGGTTTTGAAGACTTTGCTTCACTTGTACGGATCTTCTACTACTGATCATGATCATCAGCTTCATCAAAACAAAAATGCGACATAGCTGTTGTTCTTGTTATTTTTGTTGATTAGATTATTGGTGTGCTTGTTTTAATATTCGAAGCTGTTGGTTTGAAGCATTTTTTCTTTTCATAACCACATATTTTGATGATTATCATATGTATTTTGTTTAATGTATCCAACAGAGTCAAAGCTTATTTCAGTAAGAAAGCAAAAAAAATATTTGGTTTTTGCCTAAACATAATTTTAATCTAACTTTCATTTCATATTTACATCATTGAGATTCGAATATCTTACAACTTACTGATCATCAGATCAACTTCAATGAACAACATAATCAAATTGTCGATCTTTAAGATCATGGTTGAGTGGAGTTGGTATGGCATGTACCTAGACCAAGCTTCTTTGAACATATAGTTGTGATTCATGTACAAAATGGGAGTGAAAGTGAAAAGAGACAGAAGAAGAACACGAGTGGAGGGCATGGTGTGACAGTGACAAGAAGCTACTTATTATACAAACCCATGTGCCTAAAGCCTTTTTTCCAGGGATCTGTTTATTTCAATCTATCATTGTACTATTTTATGTGTACTGATCATGCTCTTCTTAATGGGCCTTCAAAACAAGGTCCGTTATAGAAGAATAAAGGCCTCATTGTATATACAGAAAAGGGCCTCGTTAAAAGAGAGGTTTCATTTCTTTTCCCACTTGATTTATACGTAAATTTAAGTTCTTTTTACCCAAGACTCGTGGAGATTAATTTCCCTAAAAAATTTCTTTTGTTAAAAAAACTGTTCTTGGAGTATATTTATTATTAAATGAAAACTAAACGTAGGTGTAAAAGAAAATATGTGAAGAAAAAGTGAAAATTAAATTAGCAGTGCTGCTCCGATTCCGAACCTGGTTCCTAGCCTTGGATCTGTTTCCGGTTCGGGCTCTGAACCCAGTGAGCCATCTCAAGACGGTTCTCGCGTGTTCGTTTGCCTTGGTTAGTGGCCGTCGATTTGGTGATACACGTAGTAGGTGGTGGGAGGTGTGATACACTGCGTGAATCAGCGCGTTTAATTCCCTGAAAAGAGAAAAAGGTTGCGTTGAAAGGTGGTTTGGGATATCCGGTTGCCACGCTCTTCCGAACACGCGCGCCCGACGTGATTTTGCCTCTTTTAAGTTCATCTATCATTAATAAAGATGCAAATAAGCTTATGTTCTAATCAGTGGTAACTATATTTACACTCTCCTTCAACTTTTATTTATAAACATTCATCTACTCCGATCTTTTTTTACATAAACATATTTTAACATTTCATCAATTGAAATGACATTAACTCTATTAACATTTTATATAAAATGTCTTAAATACCCCTCACAATTCATCAAAATTTCATAAAACTACCACCCAACCCTAACCCTAAACCTTAACTCCTAAACTTAACCTTCAACCCTAACACACCACCAACAGCCACCGTCGGAAACCACTGCCGTTAGGGTTTAGTTTTAAGGGGATATGGTTCAGGGGTAGTTTAGGTATTTTGAAAAAAAATCAAATTTTCCATCCAAAATAGATGGCATCCGTAGGTTTTTGTAAATGAAAGATCAAACTTCGTAGTTTTTTGTCAATTAATGAAAGGTCAAAGTATGTTTATGCGAAGAAAGGTTAAGTCCTATTAGAGGTATTTTTGTGGCAACAGTTTTAACCATTAGTTGTAACAACAGTTTTAACCGGAAATTATTAATGATATCTGGGTATAAACCTTCAAAAAAAAAGTATTGAGAAAGTTCTTTAAGGGAACACTCCAGTGGTTCAAGGCAAATATCTTTTCTAAAGTGATCATGAGTTTGAACCTCATTAGGCTGAGAGAGATTACACATCGATTAAGTTATAATTTGTCACAAAAAAAAAAGAGTATCGAGAGGTTAAGCTTGATTAAGATTGCTTATTAAAGCACCTATCAAGATTAGCCAATGGTTAAAGGAGTTATTTTTCTTGGCCATCCAGTTACTATTTGCAGTTATTTGTTTTGGATTATCCTATACTACGTTATGGCGTCATGTCTGACCCATTCTAATTGGTAAACGATATATGAACTATGCTCATTTAAAACTGACATAGTTAATAATATTAAAGAACTTGTCATTGTCTTCCACTTTCAATGCTCACACACTTTTGTGTTATCAGAAAGGTACAGAATTTATATTTTCGAAAATCTCGCACCAACTGACAAATAATTTATGTTAGTTTATAATGATTCCATGGAAGCTTGTGTTTCATGTTTCAATCATGCTCTGTCCCTTTCAAAGCTAGATTCAAGTATCATGATTCATTTTAGTATCACTCACTTTGAATGATTGTTTTGAACTTAAACCTAAGTTTTTAGATTAAATCCACTTTAATGATATTAAATGATGGTTTGAAGTAATATATTTATGTTGGTTTATACGTGAGACTGCCCTTAAAGGGAAGTATCCAAATATCTCACTATAACTTAACCTTTTTTTTTATTAACCACTTACTAAACATTAAAAAGACAAAACTTTTAATTTGACTCAGTATTTAATATCGTATAATTATCATCCATCCACAATCAATTACTACTACTTCATTGTCACAACCAGATACTACACTGACAAAGACAGCTGGGCTGTCTATTTGGTTGATACTGCTTTTAGCTTTTTTTTTTCTTTTTTCTTTTTCTGAAATGAGTGAATAAAATCAAATCATCAAAGTAGAAACCAAAAACAGGGAAGAAAAAGACATGTTTTTTTTCTTCTTCTTCTGTCAAACCATACATATCTACAATAAAAGTTTTTTTTTGTCCTTTAGCTTTCAATGGACACATACTTTCATGACACATAGGGTCACAGAATCTCTGTCTCTCAAACCTTGTACCACTCAAGCTTGTCTTTCTGTAGAGATAAGGAAAAGAAATTATATTTATTTATAAATATTCTGCAGAAGCTTCTCTTACATATCCTATCTTTTCCATACACCTTTTGCACCCAATAAAAATGCTAGTACAAAAATTTCAACTACAAGGCACTGAAGGAGACATGAGTGAATAAAAGGTTAGTGAATCTCCCTATCCAATGTGTTGCATAAAAATGGCTTTGCCTCTGATCCAAACCATGTTCCCTTGAAAAGATACTTTTGGCACTTCATCTTGACAGCTTCTCCCTGAACCTCACTGATATGATTTACTGGAAACATAGTGTACATATCCTCAGAAAATGGAAGCAATTGGCCATAGTTCACAATGAACTGAAACTAGTGGTCGGGGTTATTAGGCTTGAGGATCACTTTAGCTGCATTCCATTTTCCATGTCTTTTCGTTCTTGTGTGACGAATAGGGAGAGGACGAGGAAAAATAATGGAAGGCCAAGTGTAGACAAGGGGATCAAACACTTGATTACAGAGAAAAACATTGTGTCCCCTCGGGTAATTCCCTTGGCATTGGAAAAGCAGTAACGTATCTTTGAGGAGCAGGTTTCAGTGCAGTCAATGCTGTGCCGGAGTTCAAGGGAATTGCCTGTGCCCGCATGTGGAACTTGGCAAAGCGATTCATGACTGAGTTTCTTTCCAAGTCCTGGTAATCCAACCTTATGTCTAAAATGGATGAGCTCTCCAATCTGCGCAAAAAAAGCACAAGACTTAAAGCACACCCATCTGAGATACAGAAGATACTAAGAGGTGCAAATGACAGAGCATTTCGTACCTTGAGAAGTCATTTTCCAGTTTCTTTGCTCTCTTAGTGAAGCCTTCCATGGCATTTATGAGATGCTTATCACTCTCCAAAGCTTTGTGATTCTCAGAAGTCCTGAACAGTTTTCTAGAAATTAATATTCAAAGCACCATAAACCCCAAGTTCTAATTGAAATGATAGCTACTAAAGGATTTTCATTAAGTTTACTACTCTTTAACCCTTAAGTTACACTTACATGTCTTTATTGTCTGAGGCTGCGTGAAACTCATTTCTTGAGCAATTGGTCAAACCACATGCATCAACTAAAGCCAATTTAGCAACAAAATACGCCACACTATCACACTGTGGATGAGCATCTCCTATAAGAATGGATGCTGGTGCAGGTCTAAGTAATTGCTGTATAAGCTGCGTTGTTCTGATCAGCCTTCTCTTTGACCGATGATGCATTTGCTGCCCTTCTCCAATGAATTCAATATCATCTTCAACCTATCATTAGATACAAAATATATATACTTTTTTAAAATTCAGATCCCAAAATAATGATCTAAAAGTAACAAGCACACTAAATGTTGTAGCTATGAGTGCACCTTCTCAACCAGGTTATTTGTAGCGCGTGCCCAGTCTTGCTCTGCCATGCTGCATAGGAAAAAACAAACTACTATAAATAATAGTCACTGAAAAATGAGCGTGCAGACAGAAGAAAGTATGAGTGAAGAAAATCAGAAAGTATCCTGGCAAACACAGCCCACATAAAATGGCTACAACACCATCACCAGTATGAAAGTATTATTTGAAAGATACTTTACTTGGCAACAACTAATTGTAAATTGGCCTCCTCAGCAAACAGAATGAATTTAGAATGAAATAATTCTCAATACTAAAGCTTGTGGATATCAACGACAAATACCTGATGTCTTGAAGCCTACGGGAACCCTGTGTCACTTCCACATGCCATGGTATGAGTTCAGATTTCATAGTTTTGCGCTTTTTTGTTTGGATATTAGCCCCACTTTGGTTGGCAAGATCTGAAGGCAACAGACAAGGAGCTGGGAAATTTTCACTTGCTACCAAGCTAGCAGTTGGGCTTGGCAAAATGCTCTCAAAAGCACCAATTTGATCCACTGAAGAATTTATGGGCATATTTTGAGATGGCTTGCCAGCAGAGAACTGCTCCATGTCTGTCTTTGCAGCTCTTGTATCATACATTGTTAGTATCTGCCCATTCTGATTAAATTTTTCACTCCCCGTAGTAGGTTGGGATGCATCTTGTGACAAAGATTTTCCACTCAATTCTTTTCTAGCATTTGATAAGAAACTTAACATTTTGGCATCTCTAGATGGAAAAGAGCTGGGCTGCATTAAGTTTGGTCCAATATGTGTATAGTTTCTGATCTTCATATCATTTTCAGACACTGACTGCTGCCCCACCGAATCACTTACCTGCTGAACATTAGTAACACCATCAGCTTCATTATATCTCTTACTTAGGTCAGTCTCTCTTGAGTTCTTCATTGCCTGCATTTGGTGCAGAAGAGCAAAATTTTGGCGTAGAGTCTGAGAAGCTTTCAAAGAACGGCCAAAGGATTCAATATTTCTCTCAGAAGCAGCCGAGCCATTGTTGTCACCATGCAATGAATCAGAGTCCTTTTGGTTATGATGTGCTGGGATATGTTTCATAGCAGTTTCTTGGCCCTCAGAAAACCCACCACTCTGCGAAGAATCCTGTATTTCAGATGATATTTCATTCCTGGGCCTCTGTTTTCCTAATTGTTCCTCCCCACATTCAGATCCTTGTGAATTCATTGAACTTGCACCCAAGTCTGATGATACCATTCTACCTCTCTGGGAACTCAGGTCGTTTATCCCCTGTGAAGACCATGAAGTGTCTTCTATGTTATTCTTTGATGGATTCATGGACGAACTGCCAGAAGTAAACCGTGAAGCTGGCACATTTTTCCATGCATTTTGATGTGTGGCCAACATCCCACCCTTCTGAGACATGCTTGACATGATAGAAGGCTGAGAAAGTGATGCAGTTTCCAAAATTGGAAATGGTTGGCCAGGGTTGGTGGTGGTCTGTTGAGAAGTGTCTTGAGCAGAAACAGGGTTAAAAGGTGCAAATCTGCTAGAAGTACCAGCCTGAGTTCCTTGTGAAGATTCACCGACTACATGTGCATTGGTCATATGCTGCCCTTGAGACTGATTTCTGAAATGAGCTGAACCAGATGTCAATTTAGCATCAGAGTTTACATGCATATTCATGCGTGAGGAGACATTTGTTTGTCCAAGATTTGTAGATTTAGCATCCCACTCTGCTCTTTGAGAGAACTCATTTGGAGGCAAAGACCGAACAGATGATGTGGAGTCTAACCAACCTGGATTTTTTAATCCTGACTCAGAATTGACTTGTCTTGGATGTAGATTACTGGCTATCTGTGACAAATCCTGAGAAGGAGGAAAACAGTTTGAGTTGGAGAGCCGTTGAGATGGAGGGGCTAATTTCAAGCCAAAACCATGAGAAGCTGAAGATTGGTTGAACTGATCAACATGTGTATTTGCCTTTGGCATTTCAAACGATGAGTTCTGATCGTTAGAGCCAAAATGTGACATGGTGCCATCTTCCCTTGATTGATCGACCTTGTGAAGAAGGTCAAGCATATGTACACTGCCATTGTTTAGATGAAAGAAATTATAAGATCAGAAGTATAAGAGTATCAAAAGAAGTAATATATGAACAATTTCAGACATGTAAAGGGAAACAACTCCATAAATAAATACGGTAATATGCAGTAAATACATGTTAATGAAACCATAAATCTAGAAATCAAGAATGGATTATAATAAAAAGGTCTCAAGGGTGAACACTATCAAATGACTACCATTAGGGTAAAATTGATTGAAGATATCATTATTATTTGGACACAACATCTTTTTACCACAAATCTTGTGCTTTATATTTATTATGCATTTGGCCATTAACGTCTCTTGCATAAACAATAACTCCTTGTACTTTAAACTTCAACTTAACAAGTCATATAACAAATACCTTGTTTGAAGAGCAACATTCTGACGATCAGACCCAACTGTTCGGCCAAATGAAGTAGATGTACTAGATCCAAGATCACCTCCATAAACTGCATCATCTAATACTTCAGAATTCCCTTGAAAATTAGGGAAGTGCCCCTGTGGAAAAGGACATTTGCTACTAGTTTAATGCTATGAAGTATCTTGAAGGAAAAAGAAAAAACTAAAAGAAGAATGTTAAACAAATACTAGGGACTACAAGTCAATCACCTTGTCTGAGAGCGTGGCCTTTTTAGAATTATTACCAATGACACTGAACTGCCCATCGAGTCCTTGCTTAGGACCACTGAATCCCTTGGAGTTATAGCCGTCACTGAAGTTCTCAAATGATTTACTTGCTCCCTCATAAGAGTTGCCAAGTGTTTGGGGGCTGGTTCTTCTTTGATGCTGTGTTTTCCCCCCACCATCATTTTCGTAAGTCTTCATGGAATGCTTCATGTAATCAGGATTTTCTTGTGTTCTTTTATCAACTTCTAGCTGGGCCTTAGTAGTAAATGTATTCTGTTCGGAACCAAAATGATGCGCTTGTGAATCTTTTTTCATGGGATTATTGGAGGGAGAGTTAAGTTGTTCCACTCGTCCAGGCCAAAGATCTCTCTCCTTGTACATTGCTCCATTAACATCACCTGTCCAGATAATTTCCAGTTTTTCATTAGTATCAAATCTGACAAACCATTCTATCAGGTGGTGGGGAATTAATGCTTTTACCTTTTTGTTTAATGAATTGTTGACCAATATTGTTGTGTGATGCCATTCTCCGCTGTTGTTCATCACTTCCTGAGTGCTCATAATTATGACCAGACCATGCATTTTCCAAATGTTTTACTGGTTGAATCTGTTGACTTATCTGATTGGATTGTCGTGGGTTACAATCTAACCACTCACCAGCATTTTTGGGAGATTTCTGAAAGGATTCATTAGAATCATACTGGCGCAGACCTTCTCCCTGTTGAGTTGAAGATTGGAAGTCAGGCTGCTGAAAACCAGGGAAGTTAGACTTCATACTGGAGTCATTGAACATGGGAAAAGATTTTGAATTTGAGGAAGCACTCTGCAAGTTGTTATCAGCCCAACCTGTTTGTTGCCTCTCTTCATTCATAAATTTTGGAGGCTGATTATTAGTTGACAGTTCTGTATTCTGAAAAGTCAAGCCACTGCACTTCTCCTGAACCCCAGTATCACTATTAGAAACTTCTTCCACGGCAGATTGCATAAGAGCGCTCCAGCTCCCACTCTGAAATGCACTTGAAAAATCTGACTGTTCCAATGCACCCCCAAAACTTCCAGCCCCTATGTCAATACTTCTACCAAAACCAGAATCCCAACCAGTGTCATCCATGTTGTACAAAATTTTCTCTTCTAGAGGATCTAGGGGAACTAAACTCTGAGAGGAACCAAGCTCTGCTGTACTTTGATGAACGATTTCACTGTTACTGGTTAGATCTTGCCTTCCGTTTAATTCCGGTAATGATGAATTCATTTGCAGAAAATTTTCATGCTGAGGAACTTGACCCAAAACATTTCTCATCTGAAATCTCTGTCTAGAAAGAAAACCTCCGCCAGACGTGTTAACATTGTCTGAAGAAATGCCATGATCTCCGGGAAAGGAATTGGTGAATGTTGATGAGTGAATAATGGGTATCTGGGAGTCGTTACCTCCTCCAGAGTGAGACAAGAAACTCATAGAATCACGAGACATTCCTTTGAGATTAGAATATTGACTCCCATTACCTCCCACACTACCCACAAGAGTACCATGAAAAGATGCATTAAACTGCTGAGGACTTAGACCCATAGAATGCATAGTTTGATTTTGGTCTTGTGAAAAAGCCTGTCTGTTAGGAAATCCTTGCAGAGAAGGAGACGAACCACGCTGCATCAAGTTCATGAACATATGTGGTGCATCACGAACTGGTGTTCCATTGATGAAGGGAGGAAGCGGACCACCACCAGCCTGCTGAGAAGCTGCAGAGTGCTGGTTTGATGAATTCTGTTGTCTTTCCTCACCTATTTGGTGAAGTTGCTGCTGCCGCTGCAGTTCTTGCAGCTGCTTGTATGTCATGTTCTGTTGCCACAACTGCATCTTATCGACTTTCTAATTCCTATCTAGCATTGGCAATGATATGGGCATTCAGAAAAATATGTCTATCTGATCTGAACTCTTCTGCCTTTCCACGTAGCAACCAAGCAGAACTGAACTCTATTGCAACCCTCCATGGCCTCTTAACAACGGATTGACAACTAAGAAAATAAATTTGAAGAAAACAAGTAAAGAACATTTCTTGAAGGGAATGTAATAAATTCATTATGATTGACAGAGCTTAAAGACAGCATAAAATATCAAACCTTTAACACACTGAAGTCAAACAAGTGATTTGTGCAAGCAGTAAAAAAGTTCATATGAAAACAAACACAGTTCAGTATACCAAACACCCAATTCCCACAAACCCACCATTGTCAGGACAACTGAGCCAAAACTAAAATTGAAAGAGCAACAAAAAGTTAACAGCTTGATATAATCAAGAGATGGCCATGGTTCTAAAGAAGTTTGAACTTACTTCTTTACTTCCCATGTTGCTTGAAATGGAGACCAAAACTGAGCTTCCTCTTTGCTCAGTCACAATGCCCTCCTCCACGCCAAGCTCTAAAACGATGCAGCACCGATCTCTCTTTAAGGTTTCGCTATGCAGGGCGAGGAAAAGAGACAATTTTGATTTCAAAGCGAGAGAGCACAAAAAGGTAAACAATGCCTCGAGAAAGAAACCCCTAAAACGAATCGAAAATGCAACTCAAAATTCGCAATCGAATTGAATTCTGCCATTTCATTAGCTCTGGACCATCTTCAGTAATTCAGAACTCAAATCCTTGCCGACCCAAAATCCAGATTTCTTCCGCACGATCTACAAATCCAATCCTGCCAATTTTGTCGGGTTTCGCAAGAAATTCAAACGGGTTCTGGACCGAATCCCGAACTCCACTTCAAATCGAAGCCTCGTCTGCTTCAATCAAGCCGCGCGTCGATCTATTACCTCAATGGAATGGGGAATTAGAGCTGTAAGTCGCAGCGTAGGTGTGAAAAGTAGAGCAGATGAAAAATGTGGAAATGAAGAGGAAGATGATATCAGACCATAGCCAGGGTCTCGAATTGGGGTTGGAGGTTGGGTGTGAATGAACGAGGAAGATAGTGACAAGTCCAATGTTATGGGCCAACTCTATTGGGCCTTAACATTTTAATAGTTCATTTCAAGAAGCCCACGCTTCCACTTCAGCCCATTCAATAAAGTCGGCATCAGTATTGGGCTTAACCAGAGTCCACAAATGAACCTAAACGAATAAGCCAATAATAATAAATCAAAGAGGAAATTACAAAAAAAAAAAAAATGCTTTTAAGTAGGGGTGCTCACCGGCTAAAAAACCGGGCCGAAGGCACCTTCCCCCGGCCCG
>JAYMSW010005025.1:0-10424 GCA_036897725.1 Erodium texanum | reverse complement strand
TTATGCCCCCTTGAGAACTATAACATGATCTTATCGTACATATATGTAAATGTTCAGTGAAATATCGTAGTTCGCTTTGTATTCGACTTTCAAAAATTATTATCTATTCGGTCATTTCATCGTTAATAAATTGAAATATGTGTTAGAACCTCGTTTCTAAAAGTAATAAAAATTTATACATATTTTTTTTATATAAAAAAATTGTTTTAGCCTCTACCTCAATACAAAAGCGCTGGCACTAGTGACAATTTTTGCCAACAAGTCCCACCCACATCCGACGTATAGATACTAAGGATAGCGACCCAATGTCCTTGCTATTATAGCTTCTAGATTTGAATGCACTAAACAGACGAAAATTGACAAAATCGCATCTCCAACTCAAAATGTTTGTCCTAACAAGAGAGCCATTTCATACAGAAGCAAAACAAGCTCTAACTTTTGAAAGAATCAAACCCCGTATTTCTGTTCCATATATTCCCACAAAGATTTACATTGCTCCGGTCTCCAGTCGATCCCATCAGCCAACAAGTTTCTAGATATTTCGTTCCAGATCGCCATTTCCTCCTCCACATCTTCGAATCTGCTATCCAATTCTCCACGCAGTTTGATTAGCTTCTTAACCTCCTCAGGCTTCCACGTATGTGCCCTCCCTCGCTTGGAGGAATCATCTTCCTTATTCTTCCTAGTAGCAACTTTCTTCAGCTCAGATGTGCTTTCCTCAAGTTCGCCGTCACTATCTTTTACAAATTGATCAACCGGTGATGATGATGATGATGATAACGACGATTCATCTGCTGCTTGCACCTTATTTGACTGACTTATTTTCAGACGTTCAGCAGATCCTTTTTTCCACTTTGATAATAAAGGGCCAACAATTGACTTGCCAGATGGCCTCTCCTCGACCTCATCAGAAAGAACCGCTGCTTGATTCTCGTTAGCCACAACAATAACATCAGGGCTTTTACCGCTGTACTTCCTGACCACCTTTCCCAATTGCCAGGACAGATTTCTTTCAATTTCGTTCAGAGGGCTGGTGACGGGGAAACTTGAAAGAGCAGCATGAGCAGCTTTGTAGAGTGTGTCCAAAAGCTTCCTTTTATCAAGCCATAGGCAACGAGTTGTGATTCTGATCTTTCCTTTTATCACATTTTCAGTTAAACCACCTTTCTGAGGGCGTAAAATTTCCATGCTATAAATATAACAGCAGAGATATAATATCAGAACAGTGTTGTAAAGTCGATATACGAGCGTGAAGAACGAGATATATAGAAGATATCTACCTGACCACTACAATGCCATCTGTAGCAATTTTTAATCTCTCCTCAACACAGAGTTCGGTGGATGTACCAAATGCTTTGCCACCATCACTGTACATCAACTGTAATAAAAGGTTGGATTAAATTATGATTTTCTTGATTAGTTTCTTAAAACAGACAACTGAAAAATGGTTCGGGATTCCAAACCTGCAAATTCTCCTTCCCAAGAGAAATAAAACCGTTAGACAAGACACTTCTCTTTCTCAAATGTGAAACCCCAAGCATTTCTCCGTTCTTTATAACCTGAAATAATTGTGCAAGTTACATTAAAAAATCATCACACCAGGGGCAAGAATTATTATGCAACTAACGACATAACCATTCGAAATGAAAGCAACAGCTCACAGTGGTGTGTTGAATGCCAGTCGATTTTCCAAGCAACTCATGCTCTTTAAGGAACAATAGTTCACCGTGTATGGGCAAGAAATGTTGCGGTTTCACAATTCTGAGTACTTCCTCCTTCAAAAACAAACCCATATATTATATCTTACTCATTAGGAACTCATTGTGCATCTGAAATTAATATATTGATCAGATATCTAAATGTTAAGTTACTAGAACAGGGCACTTACCAGTTCTCCACGATATGCATGACCTGATGTGTGTAGCCTCTCGTTCTTACCCATTACTATAGTTGATCCAATCTCTGATATACGGTTTAACATTCGCATAACACTAGATTCATTACCCGGAATGACCTGGAAGTCATAAAAGAAAATATGGTACCTCAAATAATCTAGCAAGAATATGTAAATACTATCAGATAGATAAATCCCCAATTATTCAACTTCAGAGGAGGTGAAAACTCAATGTAATAATTGGAAGGCTCAGTCAAATCATGAAATGAATATGAAACATTGCAAAAAGATTTATGTTCGGACCGAAGCATTTCAAAATTAGCTCATTACCTTTGCTGAGTACAGAATTATATCCTCCTTGGTCAGCTTGACAGAGGGACTAGTTCCAAAGGATGCAAGATTCAGTGCAGCACGTGGCTCTGCCTAACACAGTAACAAGAAGTGTCACAACCCATATGCAACCTTAACGGTCCAACTAGGGGAATGATACGGGTTTGGGTAAAGAATTTTCGGGTATGGGTCGGGTATGGTTGGGTAATGTCAATTTTGACCGGGGTCGGTAGAGGTGTTCATGGGCGGATAACCCACTTGTTTATCGGATTTGAGAACCCGCCTGTTACACAACGGGTTAGATTTTTAATATCCGTGGACCGTCATTTGGCTTTATGGTTTTACAGATTTTTCCACCATGGGTAGTGGGTAGTTGAGCGGGTTAAACCGGACCGTCCATTTTATGAAGAATTTCGACCTATTTTACCACTTTAAATAGTTTGGGGCATCACAATTTGAAAAACAAATCTTCACAAAAAGAGTTAAAAAGAACAAAATCAGAACAAATTATAATACTTTGATTGATAAAAGAAAATGAAGCTTGATCTCTTTCCATGGTCTTGTATCTTGGTATAATTATGTAAAACTGATAACCAAAGAACAAGAATGATGAAGAACAACCCAACAATAAGAAGAAAATAAACGTAACATAACAACTAAGAGGAAGGAGGGAAGATACATCAAGCCTCCATTAAATTTGATACGTGGTCTCTGGCTTAAACGAGGGGACATAGTGATTAGAAGATATAGATACGGTTATTGAAAAAGACGATGAAGGGAGAAAAAGGTTATAGCTGGTAGAGATTTATATGTAGATAAATTACTAGATTTTAGTTTTGAATGGATGGGACGGGTTACCCATATATTAGAGAGTAAAAAACCATTATTCGAACCGTTCGCTTTCAGGTTCAGTTTTCTAAATCCGTGACCTGTACCATTTTATCATGAGTTTAAAACCATGGTGTAATAGATAGTGCAATTTACCGGATGAGATGAGTTTTGATTTTTATTTGAACACCCCTAATCTTTATGGTTGACATATAATCTATCGTAGCATTTATTTTATAAATTAAAAGACAGAAGTAGACGATATTCTTAATCTAAATTTCACGATATTAAAATCTTAGTTTTAGAAAATCCTATTTCAAAATAAGTGGGCAGGGCTTAGGAGGGAACATGGGTGACATGAAGTTTTCTTTTAGTAATGGGCTTTAGGAAGCCCAATTCAAAAGCCCAGTCCAAAATATACAAAATGAGGGCTTTGGAGTCCGAGAATTCGGACATAAAGAATGTGATTCTTTAAGGTTGTCCTTGGAGACATAAACATTTATGTGAGGACATGCATCTTGTCTACTTGTATTTGGTTTAAGGTTGACCAAGATTCTCCTTCTATGCATTTCTTTCTTCAACCTCATTGACCTTCAAAAATACCAAAACTCTCTCTCTCTCTCATCATGGGGTCAAAACCTGTTGAGAGTGAGGCACTAGTAAACTTTGGGAAGTCAATTATAGTACCTAGTGTTCAGGAGCTCGCCAGAGAGCCCATCACTGAGATCCCTCCTCGTTACGCCCGGCCGGAGCCGGGATCTCCAGTGACGGAAAGAGCCTCCGACGACGACGTCGAGTCGGTTCCGGTCATTGATCTTCAGAACTTGGAAGTTGGTGGTTTCTCCATGGAATCTGAGTTGTGTAACTTGCACTCTGCTTGCAAGGAATGGGGATTTTTTCAGGTACTATACTGTTTTGTTGTTTCTTTCACATTGGGCCCAACTCAGGCCCAAATACCCAATTATTATTATTTTCATAATTTAGTAATTGTATTTATTTATTTGTTAAGTAACATCTTCTCATTGAAGTGTTGATCAAAAGTTCATGTCCAAAGTGGAGTTTCGTTGGCTCATAGTAGTTTTAAGATTGTATATTATTTATTGTTGTGTCTTTCATTTAATATCAGCTTGCACATGCCCAGAGTCCCATATCGAGTAGATATCAATCATTACACCAACTTAAATAATAAACATGAGCCTCCACTTATCAGCTTGGGTTTTTAGATAGGTCGGACATACATACATTCTTCATTATGTGTACATGTTGAGCGGATTCATATTGTAAGAGACTTTGATTTCATGTACTAGGTTTTTATCGAACTTGCTAAATACATAGGTTCTTAATTACATAATATAATGACATTTTTCGATTAAATGATAATGACAAAGCAGGTTGTGAACCATGGAGTTAGCAAAACATTGTTGGAGGAATTCAAGAGTGAAGTTAATGAATTCTTCACGCTTCCATATGAGGAGAAGAAGAAGCTGTGGCAGCAACCAGACAACCATGAGGGTTTCGGACAGCTATTTGTGGTATCCGAGGAACAAAAGCTTGATTGGTCTGACATGTTCTACATTACAACCCTTCCTCTCAATCTTAGGAAGGTTGACTTATTTCAAAAGCTCCCTCCAAAGCTAAGGTTAGTTTTGTCTTTGTCACCCATTATCTCTATCTTAAGAGGTTGACTTATTTCCAAAAAGCTCCTCCAAAACAGATATTTTACTTCAAAAAGACCATTTTACCCTTAAAGAAAACACCCTTGTAAGTTTCCATGTTGTTACACTATTTTTGAGAAATCGAAATGACAATGGTTTGTGAGTAAATCTGTATGTGAGTCTCACACCAGATAAATATGGGATGATAGAAGAGTTAATATATAACTTGAACAATTGATTTAATAGACTAGTCTTTTGAGTCAAATGTATTGGTCAATATGTATATCATGAGTTTCTTTCTTGTACTTCTCCTTTAGTAAAACCTAGTTTTCCTCAACAAACTAGTATCAAAGCATAGTTGTACATAGAACTAGCCAAATCCAGTAGGGATCAGACAAGTCATGGTGGGTTGTACTGTATGGGATCTTGTGCTCCTCCTTCGATAAAACCTGGTTCTTCCCAACAAACTGGTATCAGAGCATGGTTTTACACATTAAAGCTAACAGATCCGGAGCCTGATTGTACACATTACACTAAGACATGTTATGATCCACGTGCGATTAGACAGGTCATAATAGATTGTAGTGTATGTGATCTATAAGTGCGGTGACCAATTTGTATACCTATTTCTTCCCCTATAGGTAAGATTGTTGTCTTATAATCTTGTGATCATTTCATGAGCACAATTTAACATAACACATTGACTCAAAACACAAGATCATGATTTGATATGTGCTTATGGAACTTGACAATAGGGAAGCCATGGAAGCTTATGGTGAAGAAGTGAAGAAGCTAGCCATGGCCATATTAGGTCACATGGCTAGGGCTTTGAAGATGGACATTGAAGAAATGAGAGAGCTATTCAGTGATGGAGTTCAGTCAATGAGGATGAACTACTATCCTCCATGCCCACAACCCAACAAGGCCATTGGCTTCACTCCTCATTCTGATGCTGATGCTTTGACCATTTTGTTTCAGCTCAATGACACTGAGGGTCTCCAAATCAAGAAGTGTGGGAAATGGGTTCCTGTCAAGCCACTCCCTAGTGCTTTTGTGGTCAATGTTGGTGACATCATGGAGGTAACTTTAGATATCCAAGAATGTTTCAATACTGGAACCTATATACATAGGAAAGAGTAATGGAAAATCTGAAAACTAAAAATTATTGTGTTAGATTACTGTCGGATTACTATCGGACCATCTATTGTCAGACCTCTATTATCGGATTATTGTCTGACTATTCTTGGGCCATTTTAGACCACTATCGGACCATTTCTTAAGTGGCTTGGTTATGATAACGTAAGTTCTCATTGGACCACTGTCAGACCATTGTCGGACAAAAATATATTAAGCGGTTACATTGCTACTCGCTGTAGTCGTTAGATTTTAATCTGGACGGTTACCGATGTGGTTTTTAATTTCTAGTATAATTAAGGAATGGTGTTTAGTTGAACTACTCCTTAAACTAAAAACTAAATACCACATCTTATACCGCACATTTAAATTATCAAAAGCTGAGATCTGTTCAGATTTACGCGGTGGCAGACTTGTAAATAATAACAACGGTTTTGGTCCGACGTTAACCTAAAGTATCATAATCAGGTCGCTAAATTGTCATAAAAAATGGTCTGATAGCTGCTCGACAACGGCCTGAGAGTGGTCCGACAGTAGTCAGGCAATGGAGTTCGACAGTGGTGGCCCAACAATAGTCCGATATTGGTCCGACACAATAGTTTTTAGCTTTTATTTTAAGAGTGATTTCTCATTCAACCCTTGCCTATATATATATATATAGTAAAACTCATGTAGAAACCTACTTTTAGAATATAAACTATTGTTTTGTTGGAAACTATATATATATTCATCACATAGATTACATAAGTTCTAAAATAACATGCTTTAGTTCCAATACATACGTGGAAATATATAGTTTCGAACATAATATGTTACAATTTGTAAGAAGAGTTTGTATTTAAACGTACCCTTGTATATTATTTTTTTTGTGTCCCACAGATTATAAGCAATGGTGTGTACCGTAGCATTGAGCATAGGGCAATGGTGAACTCAACAAAGGAGAGGCTCTCAGTTGCAACATTCTATAGCTCGAAGCTAGACTCTATATTGGGTCCGGCACCGACCCTTGTAGGACCCCACAATCCACCAATCTTCAAGCATGTCCCTCTGGAGGACTTCTTCAAGGACTTCTTTGCTAGGAAGCTCGATGGCAAGTCCCACATCGATTTCATGAGGATTTGAAAATGTGTAGGCCTAACACATATCTTTGATGCAAATCTTCGTAGATTGTTATGGCATGAATGAATGAATGTCAAGGTTTCATTTTTGTTTTTGTTTGGGCATCGACATAAAAATGTTGTTAATTCTTCAAATTAGACTACTTATATTAAGTTCGGTTTCACAACTAAAAAATCAACTTATTTAATGAGGTATTATTGTCTTCTCATATCGGTGCGAGATATGTACTCTATTTAAACATAGTTCCGGAAACAAAATCCCCATTTATAATATTGTTTTAGAATATTTAGCGGAGGAAATTAAACGTTATCGTTATTATTTTGTAATTTGTATAATTATGTCACTACCTGTTAATTTAAAATTGTTATAAGTTATGGCTCTACACGCTATTTTTGTATAAATTTGCTTACCAAGTTTCAAAAAAAAAAAAAAATTTGCTTACCATATAAATGTTAGAAATGATTGAAAAATACTAAAATTACCCATGTTTATTTCATATATAGTTTGTTTAATTTTGATATGAGTATTTTAACATTTCATACAAAACATTTACGAGATAATATGATATAAAGTTAATAGTGCTGCATGATATATGCTCCAAAATAACGATAATGACATATAACTTCCTCGATTTAATTTAGACCTAACACAGTTGTCTCTTAAAAGCAAGTAATTAGTTGGCATCGAGCCAACGCTAGGAAAGGACACTGGCATTAGCGTCGAGTGAAAAAATTAGAGCGCCGGTGTTAACACGGCACCGGCTCTCTGCTTGGAGTCCATTCATCGGGTAGGAGAAACTCTGTTAAACCAATCAAAATATAACACATAGAATCCTATCAAACTCAAATACTTTTCCCCCTCTGTTTCGACGGCTTTACCAATACACTTCCAAAAAATTAGCACCGGCACTTATTTGGTCTTTCTCTCTCCTCTGGTTCACCATCGTCAACGTGACCGAGCTTATAGCACCAGTGAGGCAGTGACCCGATATCGTTGCTCTCAGTCTCTAGCCAATTTAAAACCCTTTTTATTGGCCAGAGGATCTAGAAATTAAAATTCAACATAGCTTTAAATTCAATGCAAGGACATAGATATTCTGATTAATCTTGTGGTTATTATATTACCACTATAAATAAGGTACTCCATATATCGCCAAATTTTGTGAACTTTTGTCACATATTGAGAGATATATGGAACCAAACGAGCCACCAATTCTCGGCAAGTCTTTGCCGGTACCTTGTGTTCAAGAGCTTGCAAAGCAAAACCTAACCTCGGTTCCGGCCCGGTATCTCCGGCCAGACCAAGACCTCCGACCATACCGGACATGGCTTCTTTTCCCCAAGTTCCGGTCATCAACTTGCAAAAGTTGCTAGGTCACGAGAGTGACGATCATGTCGTGGACACGGAGCTCGAGAAGTTTCACCTAGCATGCAAGGATTGGGGTTTCTTTCAAGTAAAGTTCACGAACCCTAGTTAAAATATGACGCTAGAGTTTTTATTATTATATATATTTATTCGTAGTCTGTTCGATTCGAACTGAAATGAAATTTATTCTGTCACATACAATATGTAAGATTAAATATTTGTTTAATTGGGTGTGCAGTTAATAAATCATGGGGTGAGTAGTGAATTGGTGGAGAAGATGAAGGAAGAGGTTGAAAAACTCTTCAACATGCCAATGGAGGAGAAGAAGAAATGGTGGCAAAAACCAGGAGATATGGAAGGTTTCGGACAATATTTTGTGGTGTCCGAGGAACAAAACCTTAATTGGGGTGATCCTTTTTACTGCCTCACTCTTCCAACTCATCTTAGGAAACCTCACTTGATCCCAAAACTCCCCATCTCTTTGAGGTTCTTTGTCTTTTAATCTCTCTCTTTAATTAGTCCGATCTTAATTTTTCGAGGGTTCATTACATATTTTTATTGCATACTACACATATTTTATATATATTTGTTCTCAACATTAAACTTTTACATTTAGTTATTTTAAAAGGCCGGTTCTTTCCTGAGAAAAAGGTTAATTATTGTGTACTACACATATTTAATTAGTCGGATCTTAATTATTACGTACTACACATATTTTTTGAAGGTTAATTATAGATTATTCTCCACAGATAAAAAGGTTAATTACTTAAACTTTAATCCCAAACTATTAATGTGGATGATAAATTGGTAAGTTTGCATATACAAGGCCAGTTTCCTGACCTATATGTAGGGGCGGATTCAGAGGGGTATAGAGTATGTTACGGTATACTCTTGTTCCCGAAAGTTTCATAATATTGTAGAGCTCTCAGTTATCTTCGATTTGATATCTTACGGGTCTAAATCGGAGTTTATAAAAAAAAGTTATGATCATTTGAAATTCTGCCGCATATTTGACCCTTTTTTTTGTTATTTTAAAACGCTTATTTTAGCTCCAAATCTATCCAACATTTCCATCAATCTAATATCCAACATTTCGATTTTTTATGACATACCCCTAAATGATATTCTTGCCTCCGCCCTTGCCTATATGCATATATATCGGGATTAAAACGATTCACATTATGTAAAACTTTGGATAAGATAAAATCTATGCTCTTTCAACGGGAAACCTTTAACACTTCTATGGGTCGAATCATTCTAAAATAATAATTTTATTTTCCTTTCAAGGGACATATTGGAAGCATACTCAATGGAACTGAGACTCCTAGCCCTAAAGCTCCTTGATAAGGTCGCTAAAGCCCTAAAAATGGAAGGTGAAGACATGACTCGACTGTTCGAGGAAGGGTGGCAAGGAATGACCATGAACTACTACCCTCCGTGCCCGGAGCCCGAGCTTGTGATCGGCCTGAACTCTCACTCTGATGCCTCCGGAATCACCATTCTTCTCCAGATCAATAAAGTCGAAGGTCTTCAAATAAAAAAAGACGGCAAGTGGATTCCGGTGAAACCCCTCCCCGACGCTTTTGTCATTTAACATCGGCGACAGTTTGGAGGTACATATAGTACTATCGTTCATAGTTAATTTGGTTTGCATTTTGTGCAAGTTGTTACGTCTTTTCAAAATCGTTAAAGTTAATACTTTAATTAACTTTTTTGTATTGTATTGGAAATGATATCGTTAAAAATCAAAGAAAGAGTAGAAATATCCACTAAAATAACAAAATTTAACACTTAAAAATTAGAATATTTAAAAACAATTACGTTTTCTAATTCAAGGATTTTGAGATTTTGTTTTTTATTCCATAAAAAAAATCAATGTTTCTAGAAAAAAAAATGGAACAGTCACGTGACAAAATTTATTCCTTTATGTTAGATAAATGCAATAAAACAATATTGTTATGACACTAATTTATAGAGATTAATTAATTATTAACAAAAAAAACACTCCTTAGAGTTTCCAAAGCAGCCTCTCTCCTTTCAAGGTTTTTACCGGCCGGCGGGGTATAGGGAGGGGGGTGGGCGGGTTTCTGGGGGGCTTT
>JAYMSW010005024.1:0-10424 GCA_036897725.1 Erodium texanum | reverse complement strand
GCACCTCCAGCATTGGTCTATAGGGTTGGTTGCTAGACACGGCCCTTTGTATTTCTTCCCAAGCTCCCTTCTGTGAGTACTACTAATATTTCCTGTAGCTCTGTTATTTACATAATTTTTTTTAAATACAATATCTTAAGTACTATAGTATTAGAATAATGTAATTGATAATTAACATTTGACTTACTCGTGAACCTTCTTGTTAACTTCGTTGATGACATGGTAAGGGTTGGGATGGTAAGCTTTCAAGGAGTTGTTCCTGGCCTCTAGAGCTCTTCGTTGCCAAACCTCATCAAAATCGCCAATGTTGGCCTCCACAAACCCTATTATCATTCCCAAAACACTTAACAACATCATCATCGACGACATTACTCTGATCAACGCACTTGTTTCCGTCATATCGAGTTCTTAGAATTTACGTTGAGATTAAAACCTATAGAATTGAGGAAGCTAGATCTTATGAATTGTTTGTTAATAATTTGTGGTGTTGGGGTTTTGCATATATATGAAAGGTTTGAAGAAGCGTGTTGGTATGGAGGGATGGGAGTGACTAAATATTAGAAATCTAAAACAAGGTTAAGGAATTGGAATGAGAAGTGAAGAGGGAATAGAGGAGAGGCTTTTGCGGTGATGCTCCATTTTGATCATCACTACATGATATATGTATGTATATAGGCTGCTATCTCTTCTTTTCTAGAGCTCTCCATTTTTGTTAACTACAATTTGCTACTTAATTGTATTTATGGTTCATTATTGTTTCAATGTGTGTGGTTTTGTATTTTTTTATAGTCAATTTAGTATTTTTTAGTTTCAAAACACTATATGTTTGTTCTTTTTATCTTACAAAACAGAAACATAAGTATCCTATTTCATTTATTTTTATTTCTAAAACAATAATACATAAGATGCATGGGACTATAGTGCTCTATTTTTATCATACGTATAATAAAGTTAACTGTCTCCATCGACTCACGTGTTAAAGTGAGTTTAAGTAACAAGAATATGGGATTGATTTTATTTTAGTAGAGGGATTCGTATACACAAGTGTATGTGTACGTGATTGTTCAAATAATAAATCTTGGTAAGCATGAGTCGTATTTCACAGGGACCATTGAAGCATGCGCATACTATTTGATTTGGAACAAAAAATGTATAATCTTTTGAGTTACTTCCGAATCCGAGCCCACCTTTCGAGTACTCTAAATACTTATGAGGATCCTCTAGGGTTAACCACTATCTGAATAGCCACATACTATATTAAAGGAAAAATTAAATCATCTTAGTGATACGGTTGTAACTAGAACTCAATGCAATCAAATAATCCACAAAACCGTTAATTAATAGAAATAAATCTCGAGCATGCTAGCCTATCCTCTAATCCTAATTTTAACCCACTAATCCACATCTGGGTTCTTGAATTAGTGTAGCATAATATAGTCAATTGCACCTTTTGGTGTCACTCCCTACTAACTAGATTGCATTAAACCCAACTAGTATAAAATTAATAGGTTTGTCTCCTCCCTCATTCACTCTATTATCCAAGATTCAATTCTCTCTCGGGTACTCTAAATCTCTACAATAATAACTACCTAAGGTTAGTCTCACCTCAAACAACTAATTCCAATTAATAAAAGCAACCAAGTAAACATATAAACAATCATGAAATTAATACTCAAATTAGCTAGAAATATAGATTTGGACAATACCCATAATCAATGAGCAAACTCATGATTGTGTGTTTTTACAAAACCACAATGTTCAAGTATAAAAAAACAAAAATACACTGACAAATGAAGAGACTAAGAACATAATGGTGAATGATGGATTTGGGTGTGAAAACCCCCTCCTGGGGTAAAGCCCCTACCTTAAGACTTGTAAATATGTAAATCAAGTTTCAAAGAGGCGTGAGGAACTCCCAAAATCTGAAAATTTTATGCTTGGGTTAAGAAGGAAAAAAGAGCCTCCTAATCAAAGAGACAATTTCAAAAAGTAGGGATGTATAGGCAATTTGGACATCTTTCCATAGACAAGTGGTCGTGTAACGGTATGTAACATGAGGTCCGCGTCGGATTAATAGATTCTCCATTCTGTAGATTTTTTTATTATCTTTGATTTATTATCGATTTCATTTCATTTAGAATTCGGATGAAGAAGTTAGGCTATTTTAATTTCAGCTCGTTTAGTCTCTTTTTGACGAATCTTCTATTGATTTTTTTTTTCAATATCTCAGCTTGGTTTTTGACCCAATAAAACTCCTTTGTTTTCTAGTCATACTCCATATACTTCACAAGCATCCATAATTGCATCAAAAATTTACAGTAAGTACAAGACAACCCAATAAAGTATCAATTGACCAACAACAACAAAAATCTAAAAAGTTAACAATATTTTTTTATAAATCACCGATAAATAAAAGCTAAAGCTATGAAATATATATGATAAAACACTAATTATATACACACGCAATGAAGTACATATGTTGTCGACTTGGCTATTCCTAGTGAGACCTCTCTAATTGACATTTTGTACAAGTGAAATAAGGTCATTTATGTTAACAATGGGCTTACTTTGAAAAAAAATTGATCTTGAATTTGACTTGAACTCCATTATAATGATCTTGAATCAAGTATTTTAGCAAATCGAAATTCAAATGGTTCGTAAAAGACTTAACTCGCTTGCATGTTACCCCTAATAACTTATATTAGTTTGATTTGTATTGTTGCATGATGAACGTTACTTCTTCTCGTTTCTTTGCATTATTGTCAATATAATTTTGTATAAATATATTTATAATCTCGTATCATTTAATCCTAACAAGTTTTGAACCAGAATGTAACACTTGAATGATATTTTATTTATTTCTACCATTTGTAATTTTTATACTATAATTAAAGTGATCTTTTTAAACCAATGAATTGGTGGTTAGAGTGGTTTGATAT
This sequence comes from Erodium texanum, assembly GCA_036897725.1. Taxonomy (NCBI): domain Eukaryota; kingdom Viridiplantae; phylum Streptophyta; class Magnoliopsida; order Geraniales; family Geraniaceae; genus Erodium; species Erodium texanum. Next base: position 7,485 of record JAYMSW010005024.1, on the reverse strand, counting down.
ATAATAGTCTTTTTGAAGCATTGCAAAATCGTTCTCGTGATCTCTTAGACCATATTTTATGATGTCTTGGAAAGAGAGGAATAGTTTATTGAAAGGGAACTGAAATGGTAGTGCATGGCATGCTAGCTACCATGTGAGCTTTGAGAGAGTGGTCTGATCTCAAATATACTTGCCCCCCTAAACAATTGTTCTTTCTTTGTTCTCACGCTTTTAAACCATTATCTAACACTAATTTTATTTGAAGAGTACACTAACGTGGCATGAAATCCCTAAAATTTATTATCGCTATCAAAATATATACATAAAAAAACATTTCACATGTTTAATGTGGCATGGAACTCCCAAATTTATTATTATTTTATGTCCTTAAAAAAATACATAAATAGACAAACGTGTCACATTAAAAAATATTCAGTCCCCAACCACATTGGGTATGTGTGCATCTATAAATGGGAGTGAGGTTACTTGTCCAAATCACTCAAACATAATAAGCTTTCTTGCATTAGTAAGAGCTTCCTTTCCTGAATTGTTTTACTTCCAACTCAGAGTCTCAAAAGGTATGCCCCACTCCTATGTAGCTTAATTTGAATAATGGACCGCTCTTCCTCAACAAAGCTACATACATTTCATGTTTATTGTGTCTCTAAGATCATAGTTTAAGTACTTTATTATTAGGCCAACCAATTTCGATCATGTTCATCGTTGTAATATTGTTTTCTGTCAATAGTTCAATTAATCAGCATCTTAGACTAATGAATCTTGTTGCGAATTGTAGGAGTAGGTGGCGTGAAGATGAAGGTAGACATTATCGATTCAAGTGTAGTGCGTCCCGCCCAAGACACGCCCGAGCGGCACCTGTGGCTCTCCAGCCTTGATCTTTTGGTGCCGAGAATCCACGTCCGTACCGTCTACTTCTACAAGTCGAACGGCTCTCCCGATTTCTTCGACGCCAGAGTGCTCAAGGAGGCCATGAGCAAAGTTCTCGTGCCATTCTATCCCGTTGCCGGCAGGTTGGGGACCGACGAATCCGGTAGAACCCAAATACACTGCAACGGCGAGGGCGTGCTCTTCATTGAAGCCAAGACAGACTTTACTTCAGACGACTTCGGTGACTTCACGCCGGACTCCGATGAGCTGAAGCAGCTCACTCCTCATGTCGACTACTCAGGCAACATCTCTTCATATCCACTACTTGTGCTTCAGGTAATGAATGAGTTGTATACTGAGAACTAATCTGACCAGTTAGATCAGTACCATATATACTTATTGTGATGAACTTGTTGTTGAGTAGGTGACATCACTCAAGTGTGGAGGAGTATGTCTAGGAGTTGGGTGGCTCCACACGGTGCTAGACGGAACTTCTGCCATCCATTTCCTCAATACATGGTCCGACGTGGCGCGAGGACTCTCCGTCAACACCTCACCGTTCATAGACCGAACCATTCTCCGAGCTCGAGACCCACCTAGTCCTAAATTCACCCACACAGAGCACCACAAGCCTCCTACCATGAACATCCCTCTTGACTCGCAAGCAAATAAAAAATCAACATCCACAGCCATCTTCAAAATCACCCTAGACGACCTAGATATCTTGAAGTCCAAGGCAAACTCAAACGGTGCTATGAGGTTCAGTACCTACGAGGTGCTATCAGCGCACATATGGCGCTGCATATGCAAATCACGTGACCTTCCAGATGATCAGGCAACTGCTTTCTACATCTCCACCGACGGGAGGTCCAGGTTGCGCCCTGCCCTCCCGCCGGTCTACCTCGGCAATGCGCTTTTCGGGAACAACGTCATTGCCTTGTCGGGCGATGTTCAGCGAAAGCCATTAGCGTACCCAGCGAAGAGGATCCATGAAGCAATCAAGAGGAGGGATGATGAATACTTGAGATCGAATCTAGACTACCTTGAGGTACAGCCTGACCTCACGGCTCTGAGGCGAGGAGCACATACATATGCATGCCCAAACCTTAATGTTAGCAGCTGGATGAGGATGCCCCTATATGACGCGGACTTCGGGTGGGGCCGGCCCGTACATGTAGGGCTTGCCAGTGTGGGCTATGAAGGGTATGTGTTTGTTCTTCCTTGTCCGGCCAAGGATAGGAGCTTCTCGGTAGCTCTCTGTTTGGATACCGATCACATGGAACGCTTCCATAGGTGCTTCTACCAATTCTAAGTGAGGATGTGAAAGGAGCTCAACGCATGTGTCGTTTTTGCTTGTTTGTTGGCTAAATAAGTCTACCGTTGGAGGTCATTGTGTTTCTTGCTTTCCTTTCACGGGTCGGTTTGTCCAAGCTAGTAGGGCTTGTTGTTCAATTGTGCTTTGTAGTAACTTCCTCATAATTGATTCACCAATGTATTTTGGTTGAGGTTTCTTTCTAAATTTTATCATTTTCGATTCAATCTCTTATGATTTTATTCATTTACAAGTCTATATCACGTAACTCCACCAATCGGTTGCCTAACCCAAACCAAAGGAGGAGGGTTGTCGGTCGGCTTGCGATCATAGCCTGACATAAAACTTTTGCCACATACTTATGAACCGTAACAAAGAAATAGTTACAGATTTATGTGAAATACTCAATATGATTTGTATTTAGTAATTTGTTGTACAAGTTCAAATCACATCTTTATCATATTTGTTGATATTATTCTCTCATGTTCTTATCAACATAAAACATTCTTGGTCAATGTCTCTACAGCAATCATTGCATAGGGGACCTCTATAAATTAATCATATGCATATATTGAAATGAATCTATGGCCACAACTATTTCCTGAGGTCTTTTAGGCAACATAGAAAGCAAAGAATAGTCCTTTTCCATGTCTGAGAAGCTAAATAGGCCTCCAACTTGACATTCCCACAGGTAAAGTTTGGAATAATGATGCATGTTTCATCACTAAAGCTTTTTCCAGTATGAACATGACCAAAACACAAATCATAGTTTACCCTTCCCATCAATCTCTAGCCCTATATATATTTGTAAACACCGTGCATGCGTTTCTATTCATCATCACAGAGGATATATATAAATACCAGTCTTCTTGACGACCAAAGCTAGAAACTTGAAGGGTTCGCTTTCAGCTCATCAATGGATAATAACAGAGGAATTGAAGAGCTAAGACAGAAAACAGGCTCAGCAATGGTGCAAGAGTTTGTACCTTCTTCAGGATGGACAGAGGATGCAGATGGCCATTATCTTCTCGTTGATCTTCCTGGTACTAATTCCACAACTCTTTTTACATGGATTTTAAAATATTCTTCTATAGAGTATTCATGCTCTGAAAAAAAAGGTGATAATCCATTTTAATATCTAAGGAATATGAATCCAGGTTTATTTCTTCATCATCAATGCTCTTTAAATTACAGTTTCTTTTGCAACATAAACATGAAGGAGTCTAGTATCGTAAATTGTTTATATTTCTGTACCACATATAGACAAGAAAACTAGCAAATTATTTCTTTAGCATGAAGCATATTTGTATCTTTTCAACAAGAGTATTTTTAATCTTTTGCTGGACATTTTCTTGAAGAAAAGCATCATTCAATATCAACTTAAGGTAACATGAATGTGCTTTTCTTCCTTAAGAGGCCAAAGGTGCCTTGATTATGGGTAACTTGATATGCATATCAACATAAACTCAAATAAGCAATACTCGTAACTGCAAGAGAGGCACCTTTCAATTCTAGATTCCAATCCTGCATAAATTAAGGTTACGATGCTAAGCAATAGTTTTTGTGTTCTGTAGTTAACTTTCTTTTGATATTATGGATCGTATATTAGTAATTTGTTTTGCAGACGATTAAAAGAAGCCGAAGAATATTTTGATAGAGTTTTATCTACTTAAAAATATACTAAGTTGTATTATAGATGCATACATGGACACTAATACACTATACATGCATTACTCTTTTTCATTTTTCTATTCTAGATTTCAAGAAGGAGGAGGTGAAGCTCCAAGTTGATAACTCTGGCCATAACATAACAGTTAGTGGGGAAAGGAAAGTGCGAGAAGGCAAATATAGCTATTTCGAGAAGACTCATGAACTGCCAGAAAATGCAGATGTCGATAAGATCACAGGAAATTTTGATGGTGAGATCCTCTATGTAACAGTGCCAAAGAAAAAAATAAAAAAGAAGGAAGAACCACAGAAGGAAATTGCAAATCCTGAATGTATTGCAAGAGAAACAGAAGGTGACAAATTCGATAAAGAAAACAATTCAAGTAAAAATGATGAGGAAGAACATGAAAATGAGCATGGATCTGATACTGATTCAAGTAAGAAGAAACAAGAAAGCACGAAAAATGGCTGCCAGGAACATCTTCACCAAGAGGGCACAGATAAATGTGAGCAGGACGCAGCCTACATGTTGAAATCTTTGATGGGGAAGTTAAGTAATAACAAAGGGATTGTTTTTACAGCTGTGTTTGCATTTTCGGTCGGGGTGTTAGTATCTCGGAAGTTTGGGTAAACTGAAGAACTGTCTCATCTACATGATTGAGTTTAATCTCTGTTCTTATCTGATTCTAATGTTTATTTGTGTATCTTATGTTTAAGTTGGCATAAATGTATATTTAAAGAAGAATAATCTTTGTTAATGTTTTCGTATACTAAGCTATAAGCATCGCCTAACTATCTACAATACTCTTTTCCATTTTGTATATGTTGATGAACATAAGTATGTTTGCAGAAAAGTAAAGCTCTTTGATCTCAGCTAAGCCCCCAATCTTAGAGTACTATATAAATAAGAAAATTCACAAGGTTCAAATTGTCACCAATCAGGCAATATAAAGGGCAAGAACGATCAAAGATAAATAAGTATATGTTAATTACGTTAGCAAGGTAAGCGATAACCAACATTTATAGTGAACACGTTGATAGAATAATACAGATTTCAGCAGTTACAAGTTCTAAAATTAGATTTCATCAGTTACAAGTTCTAAAATTATCTGGTAAATAAGTCTCAGCCAGTTTTGATCTTCTGATATTCTCATTGCTAACCTGTTAGGTAGTAAATCCATCGAGGGAGATTGCAGGATCTTTTCAGGATTGAGGAATAACAGGTAGCTTATGGCTAAAGACATAGGCGGGATTCTCATGACAATATCACAGATTTTTAAGGTTAATATATTAAGATATACATTAGCTTATTGCTTTTTACAAGCAAAGACAACTTTCTTGATTTGATATTTTATTACTCATTTGAACTTGTAAGGTTGATATTTAAAGATGCCTTGCTTCCAGGGTTTGTTAAGACAGTTTCTGGTGAGACCCTTTAATTTACAATTTTAAAATCAAAGAGGAATCTTTATGAGAGGGAATAAGGTTCTGTTTAGTCCTAGAGTGCTTAAATCAGTAAATACTTGAAACATAAGGTTTGGGCCATATATATTATATATGCCTACCCAGGACAAAGTTCATTATAAGTACAGGTACTAGATGGATACAGTTTGGAGTATCCTATTTTTTTGGCAAAGATATGCTCTGACATGCTAAGTTTCTCTTGCTTTAAACAAGTTTAAGAACTAAACAATTTTATGAATAATATAGTATAATCAACGTGGCATTAATCTAATTATAATTATTAGTAGCAAATAGAAAAGAGAGACTTGGGTTGTTAGAAGATATTAAAAAATATAGAAAAACTGAATATAGGGAGTCATTTTGAATAGATCACAAGAACATGCAGTGAAAAATCTGGATTTTCAAGTTAATGGAGCATATGAAAGAAGTGAGTACAATCGATTCAAACATCTCGAACAATCTCTGTTTTTCACACAGTTGAAGGATATATTTTAGTTTTACATTTATGACTCCATATCATTTATGTATTCAAAGTCATTCAAGACTTCAACAATACCGACAGATCAAACCTATTGTCTTATCCAGATGCAAGAAATTCCACTTAAAAATACATAATTTAAGTGGTTTGGTGGAATATGATTTTTCTGAGGTCCAGGAATATTAACTTTTGATGTGATATTCTCATTTTAGCAAATGCTCTTGGGTGTCTAACTAACTTTTACATACATGAATAGAATAGCATCAGCTCAAAAATATTGAACTTTAGCTTATGGGAATCCAATCCGATGAGCAGTCCACCAATTGACAAAAGCCAACAATAGACACTACCTATAGATGACGCGGGAAGGAGAAGCTTCATTGGCATGAATGCCATAATAAGCTACCTTTTGGTCCCTCATCACTCTGATATGATATAAGTCTCTACTTAAGCAGAATGTTGGGGCTAATTGGGAATTGTAAGACAGTAGATTCATTAAGAACTTCCCAACCTCTAGACATGAACTATATGAAGGGCAAAACATGTACAAGAGATGCTTAATGGCAACCATTAGGCTAGTTGGCCATGTTATAGCAGAAAGAAATGAGATAAATGATCTGCAGTAAACACGACTTAAACATAACAAGAAAGGCATTAACAGACTGCTAAGCGAACGATGCAATGTAAACCCAGATGAGAAATTGGTGCTTCCTGAAGACTTGTAGGTGAAATGTAATCTACGAAGCTGTTGACAAGAGGGGTAAGAAGAATAAGAGGGCCCAAGAAGATATAAAGGCGATGCTTTGTTGTTGAACTTTATTCAAAATGCGTGGGGCGCTTTTGACAAAAAGGTGAGGGCCAGTATTTGGAGTTGGAGGTGGAATCATGTGCCTTGCAGAAGGAAAAGGCATCTCAGCTGCTCTCAGTAATGCGGTCTAACAAATCTGTAACTGTGTTCATACAGAACCAAACAAGCTCATTGACTAAGCAACACCTTCTGCCTTTTTAAAAGATAAATCTCAATCTCAATCCCAATTTCAAATTTCCCTCCAAAGTCCTAGAGTCTGACTATAAGTCTATAACACTCTAAAACAAAGTAAAATTAGACTAATGGTATTCAAGATCAAGACTGACATAGAGATTTAAGCACGTAAACGATGTAAAGATGTTACCAAGTGCAGAGCAGCTATAGTTCAGGATTCATACTGAGAAAGGAACATCAAGAAATGTGGAACTTACTAGTAAATGATAAAGAAAGGGACTGAGTCGATAACGAACCTGTAAAGCAACGGCAACAGAGAAGCATCCACAAAACTTGTGAAGAGAGGATCGAATCTCATCTTGCCACTATCAGAGGAACCACCAACTTGAAAACATTCCTTCTCAAAACACAAAAAGCTAAACCAAATCAATTAAAATAAACAAAACAAAACACAAAAACAGGAAAAAGCATTGGCATTTGCAATAGTAAACAAAACAGGACACAAGAGCGTACTCAACAAAACAAAGCATTGGTATGGTATTTACCACAGTTCACACCTCCTCCTACAGTCTCTCTTCTTCTCCGCTATCAACGCTCTAAAGCCAGAGCCAAAACAGAGAACAAAACATTTCCACAAACCAAGATGAGACGATGACCACTCTGGCTCAGCCACCGCCACCGAGGATTGTTCGGAAACTGATAGTTGAAGTAGAC
>JAYMSW010005023.1:0-10425 GCA_036897725.1 Erodium texanum | reverse complement strand
CTTTGCCGTCGAATTTTTTAGCTTAGGCGACGAATCCGTTTTGTGATCCAAGTTCAGATCTGTAGTGGTGAATGTTTGCAACAACGATGACTAGGGGAGAAGGGTTGACATCAACCCTTATAATATACTGTTCTAACAAGACTGAAATCTTTGCTCTCAAGGTGGCATTGCAGGTAAAAACTGGAGCATTTGAGCCAACTGAAACAGATTTAGTACACTGAACTAGAGATGTCTAGGGTAACCGAAAATTAGAAAAAGAAAAAAAAATCGGGGTAATCGTCCCTATCCTAATTGAATAATCCCTCAAACGTCTCAACCGGTTAGTATCCGTACCAGGAAGCTAGGTAACCCAACAATCTAGGTTAGGAAGCTAGGTAACCCAACAATCTAGGTTTGGGTATCAATTCACCATACCCATACGAGTATGGGAAATACCCGTAACCATATCGAACATAGGCCTAAGGCTTGGGCCTGGCTGTAGTAACGGGTTCAGGATCTTAGACCTGGCTCACTAAGGTGTAATTTTTCTTCAAAAGTTATGTCCCTTGCGTGGAGGTTTGAACCTGCAACATCTTGCTTTAAGTTCCAACACAGACACCTCTTTTACCAACTCAACTAGAGTGTTATTGTGTTAGTATTTACACATGATATATATATATATATATGTGTATATAAATTTAATAATTTAATACAAACTAAAGTAAGAAACTCTACACTTTTTAGAATAAAATCTTTTCATCTTATAACCCTGATTCATACTAACCCTCTAACCTTAATGTTTAAATTCTAACCCTTATAATCCTATAACTCTAAGTCTCTAACCCTCTAAAGTATAAATTCTAACCATCTTAATATATCTTATGTCCTATGTTATTACTATTTAAGTCTAAACGCTCTAACCCTATTATCAATAGATTATACCCTAGAACCTTAATTACTTATCTTATATTCTATCTAACCCTCTATTACTATTAATCACATGCTCTAACCTTCTAGATCACATAACCTAAGTATAACATAACCTACATTACATAACCCTATGGTCTTTAAGTGTCTAACCTTAATGTTCCAACTTCCAAGTTCTAACCCTCTATGGCTCAAACCCTAAACTCTAAAGGTCTAACTTCTGAGTTCTATTATTCTAGCCCTCTGATATTACTATAGACTTACTATTTATTAATGCTCTAACTCTAAATTAGTACACATTTTGTGTGACAAATAGTCATTTCTCTAACTTTTAAGTTCTAACCCTCTAACCCCAAAGTTTTAACTTCAAAGTTATAATTAACTCTCAAACTCTATCTCTAATATTGTTATGGACTTATAGACTATAATACATAAAAATAAAAAGATCATTAATATAATTGATACTAACTACCTAAGTACAAATTATGAACTAACCTTCTAAGTCCTAAAAACTTATTTAATTATTTATATACTAAATAAATAATTATGATAACTTTTATGAAGTAATTATTTAATTAACTAATTATTAACTTAAACACAAATTAGATTTTGATGAAATAAATATCATAATATTATAAAATAAATCTTAATGAATTAATTTTTTAATTACTTTGATTAATAAATTAAATACACAAAAAAGAAATGATATAAACCATTTGATTAAATTAGGCCAAGTCCAGACCAGACTTATACAAGTCCAAAATCGAAGCCCAAAGTGTAAGACTCCAACATGGGATTGAGAGTACAAATCGTCTCTGCCTTAACTAGCTCAACTAGAATTGTTTCTTGTTCTTTACTTACTTACAATCTATATACAAGATTGTTACTACATGAATTATAAAACCCATTTTCCCATCCAAATCCGACCCACCCAACTAAGCCAAAGCTTAGTTTTTTACTATAAAAACCCACATTACCCTCATGATTTTCATATCTACGCCTCCTTAGACCTCGATGCTCTCCATCAAAATTTCATTTCACTTTTCTCCCTTTCTCCATATTTTTCTCTCCCTCAGTCACTGCTTCTCTATAGTCTTCTCTTTCTCGACCAGTCCCTTTTCCACATCTCTTTTTCGATTTCTAATGTTTCAAGTTTTTGTTCATCATTTGTTCAAGATTTTAAAGTTTGTTTGGGTTTATATTGTGTGTAAATCTGTTTCTAACATGATTTCTAATTTGTATTTTTAATTAATATGTGCATGTCATACATATTTGTTTTATGATTAAATCTGAGTTATTTTTGTTTATTTTTCATCTATTACTTGTGTTTTCGAGATCTATTCTTCGATTTTTAATATTTCCAATTTGCATTGGTTCCACCCATCAGTGTGTAGATCGATTTGTTATCTTCTAGTTCATATTTTTTTCAGATCCGTTTTTATTTGTACTTCTTTACTTATTTTTTGATTAGTATACATGGCAGGATCTTTTATTTTTGATCTGAACTTTTGTTTTGTTCTTGTTTTGTTGCATAATGGGTTAGTTCGTAGGTTTTTTTTATACCAGTTTATTCGATTTGTTATATTTATATTTCATTTTTCCGATCTGATCTGTGATGGTTAAACTGAGATCTTACTTTTACGAACCCTAACTTATTTTGATAGTGATGGTTAAACAAATTGTTTGTGTCATTATTTTATTTATTTATGATTAACTTATGGACTTTGGATTTTTTTTTTACTTATATATATTTTTTGTCAATCTTGGATTAAGAGTAAATAAGAAAGTTCGAGATCAATCTAGTAGATGAATATTCATAATAAGGACAATACTCCATAACAATAGACAATTATCTAATCCCATTCTTGACAATCATTTTTACTTGGTGCGCTGTTTCTACTTTTCCCACCGGAGTACTGATTTATTTATATATATATTCTTCTTTCGGATAAAAAATAGACAATAATTATCTATTTTTTATGGACAAGTAAACTTGATAAGAATGAAAAGTAGTCAACTTTAAGCCCAAAACACGAAAAATTGGGCCAAAAAGCCCAAGCCCAACACTTTCGGTTATGGACGGTTACAACCCGATAGTTGTACCATAATTAGAAAGGGAAAAAACCGGGAATTTAATTGATAAAGGGTAGGGGTACGGTTAGTGAAATCCCACAAACCGCTCACTCTAATTAGGGGAGAAAATTAGGGTGACGGTTCAGGTAACCGCTCCTTGAATATCCCTACATCGAACACCCAAAGGCATACTTGGGGCCTTGCTGGCAGTACTAGTGGTGGGAATATTTCATGCATCAGATATACCAATGAACCCAACACTAACAATAGATAAATGTTTCCCAATTTCCACTTGCAAAATATATTTCTCAACCTCAAAACAATGCATGACAGTAATAACGCAAAAAAAATATTCATATACGTGAAAAAATAAATAAAAGCGTATCTCTAACCTCTAGAAGAGAAGCGGAGTGAATCATCAATGCTTAAGATCCTTCCATGTTGAGCGAACAGAGATGGAGCAGGTCTTTGGTGAAATCGACTGGGGAATTGGACAAAAAAGCCGCAAACCCTCTAGCATTGTGTCTTGGAAAGGGAGTTGGCCGAAGTTTGTTGTGACCCTTCCGTTTGACCATGGTCCAACCACTTTATTCCTCGGGTGGGGAGGTCTTTGAGCTGTGGTTTGGGTGGCTTGGGGTAGTGATGACATGATCTTCATACAAATTGCTAGTAGTGTCAATCAAGCCTTGGGGTGCAGCCGAGGCCGGAGTAGGCTGGGCATGTGAGGAGCTTGTGCGGGTCTGGTTGCAAGTGCTCGAGTGTAATGTGGTTGTGGAGTCAAGGATTGTGTTGCACCAGGCCATGACCTGGTCTGGTTAGCGCTACAAGGGCCTTTGCTCTAAGGGAAGGGACCAGTTCCCATCTTCCTGGATCATCCTGTGCTGTGTTCGTTCTTGAGAGGTGGGGTTTGTACCAATGTGGTGGTCATGATGTCCCGTTCTGATGAGACCAGGTCTTGCGAGATGTTTATCAAGAGGAGTGGCACGCATGGTGAGAGATAACATTGATCGGGGTTACACCTTCGAGACCAACAGTAAGGACTAATTGAGGTTGCTACTAAAAGACCAAGCTTCGTCCAAGTATACCCAGACTTTAGAGAAGGCCGGTGGAGGTGTTGACGGACAAGGATTGTGGTAATAGTGTCCCGTCCATAAGTAGCGGGATTAGGGTTTCTGATTGTGGCGCTGGTAGTAGTCTAGGTAACCCACAACCCATCTCGGAAGACTTGCACTCTAGCAGTAGAGGTGAGGTGCGGTGAAGGTCTCTAGGATCCCACATTTGAGAAGCGTTCACCCCAGGTACACCGCCGAGTTTTATAGGGTGAGATTTTGTGCTCCATCCATCCCGTGTCATTTATGTTGTTATGTCTAGTTAGACGTCGAAACCAATTAGAACACCTTTTTATCTAACTAACCAAACCTCACCGAATCTTGTTTTGAGGACACAACTACCTTCTCCATGATCTAGATGACAACAATTTATATAGAAATATCAACTCCCACATTCAATAGTGCCTTTAAAGCTACTTTTTTTTTTATTGCCGATCTTAACCTAATAGATAAATATTATCGTTGATATAAAATTTGACTCACAACTTGAAAAACCTTATAAACAAGTCGTGAAATGATTGTAGACACTTAAATTACAATCTCTGAGCAACCAAGATATATCAACTCATCAATGTCTTTCAACTTAAACACAGCTCAAGAATTTGGTTGTACAAAAGCTAGATTTGACTGTACATTTATTCACTAGTGAGATGTACGCTCCCCTTAAAATCACTTTCTCAGGAACTTAGTCGGTACGCTTTCAATCTAATCTCCTTTTTCTATCTTGGGATTCGACAAGGTTAGTCGACATCTTCACAAAACAACAGTTCAATCAGAATTTTCACCGGCCAACCTCTCAAATGACGTCTCAACCACTATGTAGCTTAGAGCACCTACAATGCAGGCGAATCATTCAGGCGGAAATCAGACGAAAACTTATTTTTTGGGTTCTTTCACCTGACTTTTGACTGATCAATTAAAAATCTCTTTAGGTGGAAGATGGTTCGCATGTGGATCAGTTGACACATGTTCCGACTAGCCGAAACGGTGTTTTTTCGACTGACTTTCGACTAAGACATGATGGAGCCAGTAAACTTGTGACACATGCTCAATTTGTTGCGAAAATTAAATTCTCCCCACCTTGTTTTGATTGAAAAATAAAAAAATAAACATTATAAATAGGAGAAAACTAGTCCTCTTTTATTATCTTTTCTTTACTCCTTTTCTTTATATTGAAATTTTTTTCTAGTGTGAAGTATAAAATTCTGTCAATATAAAAAAAAGGAGGACACGTGCGCTACTCATAATCTAGTGCCGTTATTATTATTATTTTGTATTACCTTGTACAGTAAATTTTTGACATATTCCACCATGGTTAATGGATTTTGATAAAAATTATAAACTAAAAAAGATGATATGATACAAAAAAATATTACAAGACCGCGATGACATGATAAAATCACATAGTAATTAAAATTTCCCCTAAAATCTACATAAAATGTAAATTTAACCAAACTTTATCTGTTATGAAATTTGTGTTAAATTCATATCAATTTCTGCATTTGTGATATATAATTTTATTCCCTCCTAAATTTCTCCGATTGATTGATTATCCTCAATGAAATCCAAAACCTAGGAATAGGATGGAGGCCAAGAGTCTAAGGAAGGCAGTAGTGCCGGCGTCTCTCATCCCAAATCCTTCACCCGGGAACCTTCAGTCCACCCGCCTAGCTCTCCATGTCCGTCTTCTTTCAAACCTACTTGCTCTCCTCTCTCCTCTCTCTCTCTCTCTCATCCTTGCTGCCTCTTTCAGGTTAACGATGATTCTTCGTCTTGCTCCATCTTCCTCGCTTCCGGTTGCAACGTCTACAGAGTCAAGGTGATTTCATTCTCGTTCAAACATTTTGTTGCCCTCTTTCATCTAATGTACTTACTAGTTGTCTTTTCATTGCAATGGGTGAGCGTTATACTGATTGATATATGTTGAAATTGCATGATACTAACTCCTTGCAGATGCCAATGGATGATTCCTTGGTGAGCAAAGGAAAAGAAAGCCTTCTTATTCCAGAGCATACACAGGTACAAAGTCTCACTAACTCACACTGTTATCTATATATGTGCGTATTTTACCAAATTAGTTTATTTCTTATGAGCTTGTTTACTTCTTGAAGATGATGGACTCGCAATTACTCAATCGCTGCCCTCATCGCTCTGAAATTCAGAGTGTAGCACTTGCTGAAACTCAGAGTAGGTGCCCGCTGCATTGCGCCTTATCATATTTCTTTGTTAAACCAAACTTGAATATCATGCATTTTTAGAACTTGTCCCTTGTTTTAGAAGGATGAGTGAGGTTTACAGTAAGGCCTGGCCTTCAATGAAGTGGCAACGCTTTAAAAATATATATATTTTAGAATAATTTTAAATGTGAAGATAAACAGTACCAACATAAATTAGTTCTCCCTCCATGCCCATCCCTTAATAATAAGTGATCCGTTTGATTATTTGCAAGAATTAAGATTCAATATTTAGTGTTTCACCTTCTACTCAAGTTGTTATAACTAACTTACAGTAGGATATTATTTGTAATCCATGTCTAAATAACTAACTAAAATGGGAATCAGACACTTAATTTAGGACTAGTAAAGTAAAGAGTTGTGTCGGGCGAGAAGTGCTAAGTATCCTTTTGCCTCCTTGCATCTTCAAGGTGTGTTCCTGTGTATGTATGTTGTTTTGTATATATATTTTTTGAAGAAATATAACTTTAGATGCTAATCGAGTGTGAAAAAGCATGACAAAAATATGATTTTGTGTTCCAGCAATCAGGTGTCTGACCAATTTTCATTGTCTTCAAATGCTGCCAACTACCTTATTTAAAATCCAGCTCCTCATCATAAAATAGATGGTGATTAGTTGGTGATTACCAGGTCAAACTTTCCTTTTGAGCTAAGATGGTGTTAACTGTTGAGAATATAAAAATAATTAGCGGGCCTTCAATTATCAACTTAAGCTTTTAGTTGAGTTGGTTTTCTATAGGGATCATTGTCAAATACAGGGCATACAAGTTTTTCTCTTATTTGAAGAATTTGTTGTAGCAGCTAGACTCTTAATATGCTCTTGTTGTGTAGGTAATGGCCACTTAATATTGGGAAGTGTAGATTCTAATGGTCACTTGATTGTATCAAAACTGGATACTTCTGGTAAAGGTATATTTTCTTTGTTTTTGTTCATCATGATGTGTAACTTGTAATGCTGTTTTATTCGAAATTTAGAGGCACTTTTGTGCTGGATTCAGATCCAACAATCAGGTTGCATGAATACGCACATTCATTATTTTGCAGACAAATTTATGCTGATTTTTCAGATTCTTGCTGTAAGAGCAGTACTATTTTCTCTTCGTGTCTGGTTCCAGCATAGTTTTGAAAGGCTATTTTCGTATGGTTTTTATTAAGTTGAATTACAAGTTGACTATTGATTCATATTGAGGGGATTAATTTATTTAATATATTATTAAATTTATAGAGTTATGCTTTATTGTTTTATGAGATATTTGAATAAGTGTCTTTTATTGTTGCCATATCCTATATATATTCTAAATGTATTTAGTGTCCTGCATTGCCACTCTCATATATCCCTAATGCAACCTGCTTCCTACTTTCCAGTTTTGTTGCTATTCACCTGAGTGAATGTGTTGCTTAGCCCTTTTGGGGCTAGAGGATTCGCTCAATCTTGGTCCCCTGTATCACTGTTCAGTAGTCCAGCTTGAGGAATGTTCCAATCCTGTCACCCTATAGGGGATGGGGTGGGGCTGTATTCTCTGTTGCATTATTTTCCGGATTTTGTTAATGCATTGCCCTTCTTTCTTATAAAAGAAGAAGAAAATATTCTGTCAACAAAATCTTGCTGTATCAGATTGCTCCCTTCCCTTCTCCCCTCTATTTCATTGCATCAAAACTCATGGTTGTACCTATAGAGGAGTTGATCATCACTGGACCATTCTTTGTCATGCTGGTAATCTGAAGTGGGGTACCCTGCATTCTTTTAATATAAAAAGTAAAAACCAAATCTAAGAATCCTGTTAGGCTTATCAGATTTGTGTTATCTACCTAACTAGCTCCTATTCTGCCATGGTGATTTTATGAAAACATGTTTTTGGCATTTTAAGTGACTTCCAATATATATTGTTGGATGTACAGATGTTGACAGGCTTACCTATTCAATTCTACCCCAGGATTCTGGTGTTGGGGAAGGCAGTTGGGCAGGGCTCTGCTTCAGTCCAACTCATTGGTCAACAGTATGAGTTTGATTTCTGACTCTTAAATTTTAGATGCTACTTTCATGTTAACATCCTATAAATTTCAATATTCAAAGTATGAGAGTTTCCTCCACCATATCCGCAACCAGCAGAAGAAGAATATGATATTTAGATTATTTTAATTTTAAGTTTTTTGCAATAGAATATTACTGCAGAACTATTAGTTTATCATTTGGTATGAAAATATTACTACCAGAATTGTTACTACTATTTTTTCCCTCTTATTTTCATACAGTTCTGCACCTACACATTCTGCCATAAAATAACTCTGGTCTTAACAAAGTTTTAGATCACTGCAGTTTAAGTTTTTAACTATATGAGTCAGAATCTTTTATATGTCATAATTACATAATTTAAATATGTTACTTTCCTACATCTTTTCTTTATGTGCATAAGATCTCTGAGTTTTGTTTGCCTTTTATGAAATCTATATTCTGTTTTACCCGTGAAAGTGATAATGAGTTTAATAGAAACCGATGAGATTCTAATAATTGCAAGGATAAATTTGAAGCTCAAAGTGAAAGGATTTGGGAATTAGTCATATCTAGACATAGTTTCTTCATTTAACAGAGCAAACAACCTCTTTGTCTTTCCTTTGGGCTTTTTGAATCTCGACTCTAAGGTCCTTTTTATTGCCTTAGTATCTCATCTTAACTATTCCCATATGTACTAAATGCTCATAAATTCCAGGCTGCTGTAGCACAAAGTTTCTGCCAGAGCGTTGATATTTATGACCAAGATATGCATCTTCGGACTTTTCGTACGTAAGTTTTCTTCACATGTTAAGTATTTCTAATTGAGCCTAAAATTATCGGGTTCGGCTCAGGTCAATAAGTAATTGTTGTTTCAAGCTCTAAAAAGTTTAGCCGAAAAACAAATAGTAAAGCTCGAATTTGACCCGGCTCAATTCGTATAGCTTTCACTATAAATTGGAATGAATCATTAATTTACACATGTAAATTTCATAGATTATATATTAACATGTTATGTATGATAAAATATTGTATAATTAATAATTTGTACAAATACAAGCCTTATAAAGTTAGGGTCAGGCTCAGCTTGTTCATTAAACGAGCCTAACCCTAACCTTGAATTCTATTTGAACTTGATTATAATGAGCTGGAGCTGAATATTTAATGAACCAAGCTCAAATTTGTTAATGGCTCGACTAACTTATGGCCCTAGTCAGTTCTTCTTGATACAGACATACAGTTAAGTTGCATTTGAATAGCTTTTGTTTGAGAATGAAAATCACCCCTTAATGTGTAAAGTAGAGGGG
This sequence comes from Erodium texanum, assembly GCA_036897725.1. NCBI lineage: Eukaryota > Viridiplantae > Streptophyta > Magnoliopsida > Geraniales > Geraniaceae > Erodium > Erodium texanum. The sequence goes on along the minus strand of JAYMSW010005023.1, from coordinate 806 downwards.
GTGCAAACCTTTTTATATCACTATTTACATTCCCATTCCGGCATAACATCTAATTTTCATTCCTATTTTGTGGTATGTGAGTCAAGTCAACATGTGCTTGTGGGAGGGTTAGGTAATAGACATCAAATATAGGATAACTATCTTATAAAAGTCATTTCTTTCCTCAACTCTGATCCAAATGTGTCATGATTCCAAATTTGCGATGCAAGAAATTAAAGCAACCAAATACACAATAGTAAAATTAGAAAATGGAAGCTGGATTGAACTGTTATTTAAAACTAAGAACTAGAAATTATCTCATACTACCTGTGTGAGCCCTAATCCTCAAATGAGGCCAAATTTATACACGATTTATTGATACCTCGACTGATAAAAAAACAACCTAAATACATGCTCTATCCATTTTGTTACATTGTAGTTCTTTTTTTGGTCTGATCATTCTCTATTGCCATGTGCAGACTCTGGTATCCATCCTCACTGACCTTCATGAAAAATTTGGGTGATACGAATCAAAGTTCTGTAGTGGCAGTAGCTGAAGGATGCCAGGTACAGTTTTGCTCATTTATGTTAACCTGGATATAGTATTTATGAAATTAACTTTTTCTCACTCTGTTTCTGCCTTGTGTTCTCTTGTTTTTTGGGATTGCTGCAGCTAAGTATATGGGATATGAGGATTAAAGAAAATGGTGGTTGCCTAAAACGAATTTGTGGCTCCCTTGGTGATATAATCTACAGTGTCTGTAGTTCTTCAACAGGCAACATTGCTGTTGGTGGTGCTGACCGTACTGTTACCGTCTATGATCCTC
>JAYMSW010005022.1:0-10425 GCA_036897725.1 Erodium texanum | reverse complement strand
TCGGTGGGGTCGGCTCCGATGACTTTGCTGGAGACGACATCAAGAGGTCAGACCCGGAAAGTTATCACGGCGTCAACGTCTACACCGTTATCGATCGCACAGGGCACTGTGGAGTAACGGTGCGGCCAGGAACACAAAGTCAGCACATGAGTGGTGAGTTCGGACAAGTGCTAGTGATCATTGCTTTCGTATATATGATGTCAAAACTTTCTATGTAATTATCTGCTATGTAATCCCCCGACATAATGGTACATGTACGTACCTGCACAAGAGTTTGTATTTATATTTTAGTTATAAATTTTTATAATAATCACCATCGTAGCATAATAATCATATGTCCATATTAATCACCAATACAAGAAACATTACTCAATTTCTTGTCACGCTAGAGCTAAAACAAAATATATCTTATTAATATTAGTTCATTACAAAAACAATATTATTATTTTTTAATTAATTATATTTGTAAGTAGACTCAAACTCTAAGAGCCCAACTAAGTAGTGAAAACTTCAATTTTCTGAAAAGAATAGTGCCAGAACTGAGAGCATAAATTTTTATATCTATATTATTTCTTTAATAAAAAAAAAAAAAAAGAATGATCCCTCTATTTTAGAGAGCCCCAAGCCTATGGTTCATATGGTTGGATCCTTAGCCGAGCCTGACTGAAAAATTAAAGTTAAAAAGAAATAAAATATAGCTTAAATAAAAAATTATTTCAAAATTTGTTGTTCAAGATCAATATAATTATTTTTGAAAATCTTAAGGTGAGGGTTGAATTTTAATGTTAGATGTAAGATTTAGGGATGGAATTAAGTCGGAGTAGATGATTTAGGTTGTGATTAGGGCTGGAATCATAGTGTTTATTTTGGGGTTTAAAATGTTATTTTGAAGAAGAAAAAAATGAACAATAAATTAATCCATTTTACAATGTTGTAAGTTTTAAAAAGACTAGTACAGGTAAAAAACACCACCAAACATTTATAAAATTAAATGAAAATCGTGTATACATTTATACACTTAATTGTACTGTGTAATCCACATGCCGACGCCTTCAAATTAAATGAAAATCCATTTTACAATGTTGTAAGTTTTAAAAAGACTGGTACGTATAGAAAACACCACCAAACCTTTATAAAATTAAATGAAAATCGTGGATACATTTATACACTTAATTATACTATGTAATCCACGTGCCGATGCCTTCAGATTAGTCTGTTTTGATCTATTTTAATATTCACGTGTCTAACCATGCTTTCTATACTTGTCGCTTCTATATTACTACATTTTGGTTATTTTATCATCCATGTGTCTAACGAGGCCTTTGAAATTTGACACTTCCATGAATATATTAATACATTTTGAATATTTAGTCACTCATAAATATGTAATGATATCGTCCAAATTTACCATTTCTATCACTTATATATATAAAAGTATACACTCTATTGTAAATTTATATATTCGTTATAAACTTACGAACCCATCTGGACTGTTAGATAAGTTGATCTAAAGACCCAAATTTAAAACAAATTTATAGTGACAAAATCGTAAATACACATTTTTTTATAAATTTAATTAATTTACAATTACCCCTCCCTCCTGCATTCTGGGTCGTTGGATGTACTGAGCTAACGATCCATATATAAAACATATATGTATGTACTTATTTCTACTTGATCTTAAATTTCATGTTTCTCTTTTACAACGTTATTTAAATTAGATATCGAGTCTATAATATATCAATCCTGTGTTTAAGGTTATAAAAAACGACAAGCACTACTTGGGCGGATAGGCTCTCTGATGAATAATAAAATTTTCACTTTTTATTTAATAAATTATTATATATACAATTAAAAATTCTTTATCAGGGGAGGACTCAACAGGGGGGACTCAAACTTTACGAGGAAAACTTAATTAGAATTTAGATTTTTTTTCCTTTATTTAATTTTTTCTAGAAAAAAAGAATCCAATTTAGATGCGTCTAAATGTTCGACCCGTCAAGCCCGACTAGACCCGACTTGTCCGCCTAAATCTGCCTTGCTCCGTCTAGACTCCCTGACCTTCTTGACCCCTCGACTTGAAAAATTCAAATCAATATGGTAGAAATTCCTTGCCTAAATCGGCTTTACAAAATGCTTATGCATAAATAAGAATCAAGGTTTGATGCTTCATTACCTTTACCTAAATAAGATAAGCCCGGATTTCATACATATAATTAATAAAAAATATTTTTTTATTTATCAAATTGAACTATCTTGATCGATAATAGAACTACTTTAGTCCAATTATTGAAAATAATATAAAATTTGTCAAATCTAACATTTCATTTATAAAATTAAAAAATATCTTGTAATATTTGTGTAATTAATGTACAAAATTTAGGTGAAAACTCACATGAATAACTCCATAAATAAACTGCAACAAAAATGGATATGGTTTTTAAATGAATAAAAATATAGATCACATGTTTTTTTGTTGTAGATTGACAATATCATAAAACAATAGCTTTCATCACACTCAATTATTACTATTATTTTTTGAAATCACAACTCTACCATTTAATTAATGTTAAAAAGTCACGTACCAACGCGATTATTTACTTTGTTAGGTCAATGTTGTAATTCATGGTACTTCTTTATATTGGATAAAAAAGAAATATTTTGTAATTAAGTTATTGATACTTCAATCTATTTTTTGAAAACGATAGATTCTTATTAGATGAAATAATATGTCGTAACATACGAGTAAATTAGTTCTGGTAGAGTTCTCCGCCCAAGATATATCATGTCAGATTAGAGACTCATGCTAACAAGAACCTACATTCTAAGCAATTCTCATAAGATTGTTGACCTTCGCAGACGTCTCATTTTCAACTAAAATATCGCTCTCGCCTTATAGTACAATAATTGTGCACCAACAGTGCAATAATTACGCACATCTAAATCAGACTAAGCTGGCACCTTATCGACGACCACATACTACCAACGCGCCTCAAAACCGACATTCACGCTCATCTTCCCCGGATCCAAATAGAAAAGCATCTCAGAGAACAATTAAACTCTAACTATGTGGAACTAAGTAATCGGCGATTGGTTAAGATCGCGACATGCCCACCGAATCAGATTACTGCTACTAGCGGGATTGTTGACCAACCCTCCCAATCTCCTTTTATTATCTCATTATGAGTACTATAGTTTTGTAATTTGTCTCATCCTATCCATTAATACATTTTGTATCACTCATATTAATGCGTATAAATGTTGGATCCAAAAAAACATTAATGTGCTTAGTGATCGCTCCCAAATGTGTGGCATGATTGAATATATTAATACATTTTGATTATTTTATCACTTCGTGTGAGCCATTTTGATTATTTTATCACTCATGTGCCTAACGATGGTTTTAAAATTTGTCATTCCTATTAATTTATGGTAGAGACGTCTAATTGATGCACCTATTTAGTTTTTGTTTTGTTTTATATTGTTAAAGTTGGCAACCGTGCAAGCTGGTGTGTCCAATATTAGATTGAAATCCTATCCGAGCAGAGATGTTGCTCCTCTTTTACGATGATACAGTAATTAGTTAATTAAAATTCGGGATAATTATAACTTTTAGATTTCGTCAACAAAATAGGGTTGGTGAACGAAAAAACCGTCATCTTAGTGAAACTACTTGGTCGCTTGTCATTTATCATCATATGCCATGTTGTTTCTGTGTCGATCCTGGTCTTTCAGCATGCTATTTGATTAATCGTATGCCCTCCTCTATCTTGCAAAACCAAATCCCTTTCTCTATTTTATTTCCAGATAAGTCATTATATCCTCTTCCGCTTCGCACATTTGGGTGCACTTGTTTTGTTCATCATAGAACTCCTGGAAAAGATACGTTGTCAACAAATGCTATCAAGTGCGTCTTCTTGGAATACTCACACTTCCAAAAAGGGTACAAATATTATTCTCTTGGTACCAATTGCTATTTCATCTCTACTGATGTTTCCTTTTTCGAATCAACATGTTGCTTTTCCTCGTCTGAGTCAAATAATCATAATATTTGTGACATATTGCCTATCCCATCTATATTGTCTCTCCCAGAGTCCACAATTGTACCGCATCCTTTTCAGGTTTATTCTCGTCGTCCTCGTGTTCCTTCTGTTGTTGCAAGCCCTGTAGATGATCCATTGCACTCGTCTCCTTCTTTACCATCGCAACCTCTTGCGGTCTTGCCTCCAGTCATTGACATGCCTCTTGCTCTCAGATGTGGTACCCGTTCGACTCGTACTCCTAATCCTATCTATTCATTTCTTAGCTACCTCAAATTTACACAACTCTACCGACCTCATCGGAGATGTATATTGTATCTATTTAGAGCGTGAATAATTTATATCGTAGTATATTGTCGTGTGAGCAAAGTATAATGTAGCTATTTGTCGTGTAGACTATTTATGATGTGGTTGGTTGTTGTATGGTAATTTGTAATGTATCTAATTGTTGTGGACAATTTGTAATGTAACCGATTATCAAGTGGATAATTCATAAGCTAAATTATAAATACATATACGAAACTATACCCGACTTTTACTTAACTACACAACTATATGGTCTTGCTTTTTAGACACGCAAACTTTCCAACAATTTGCAACATTAGATTTTTCATCTTAATCTGTTAGGACATCGGAATAAAATGACGAAAATACCTCTCGTTAGTTTACAAATTTACACAACTCTAACCTCTAACCTACCCAAACCTTTTAATCTTAAATCACCTAACCTTACTTTAACCTCAAACCCTAACCCCATCCCTAAACCTTCTAACAATCTTTTATGCATTAATTTTTAAAAAAATATATATTTATTACATATAAATAAAATTATTTATGTAGGCTGAATTTTTCTAAAAGAATATATGATACTGTTCACAATATCAGCTATTTTGAAGGGGAAAAAACTTTAAAATTTACAAAACGACAGCTTGCAAATCTGTCTTTGTTGTCAATTTATTATAGATATGCTTATGATCACATCTCTAAAATATCAATGCTTACGCTTTCAACACATAAAACGAGAAAACCTCTATATTATTAGAACCAATAATTAAGATATACCTAATCAACTTTAATAATACAGTACTATTATTCATCAACCTTACGTACCCTCTCCTTTTTAGCTTATAAATAGATGCATTTGCTGAAACGAGTCTCCGCACCATCCACCAAACAATACAATATACACTAATATGGCTGTTTTCTTATATTCATGTTCTAGGGTTTTCATGATCTTGTTTGCTCTCATTGGGTTTCTCATTGCATCTCATGAGGTAGCTGCAACAGAGTTCATATCTGATGGGGTTGAAGGTGAGAGATGGACTTTCTTCTAATCTTTTTTGTCCGTTGATTTTTTTATAAATAAACAAATAAGCCCTATAGAGATAATTATTATGTATAGCACTCTTGATGTATACTTGTAGTTAGAGACAGATTCAGCAGGGTATAGGATATGTCACGGTATATCCTTGTTGTTTAAAGTTTCATAATATCGTAGAGCTTTAAGTTATCTTCGATTTGACGTGTTACAAGTCTACGTATAAAAAAAAAATGACTATGTCGAAGTCGCGTAGGGGAAACCTATTCCGTTAAAAATTAATAAGTTCACTGACATATCACCGGACGTGCTGTTTAATGTTAGTGCGGATTTATGGGATTTCGACGTGGTGTCAAAGGACGACCCCATCGCACAGGGCAGTGTGGAGTTTACGGTGAAAAAGGAAGAACAAAATGGGACCATTAAAGGTGAGTACGGAGAAGTGAAAGTGGTCATTAACTGCGAGTGATTAATCACCCTATCCAACTTCATTTCAATATTTCCTTGTAATGGTACTATAAACCCTATCTGTCTCTTCTGTCAACTGTTTGTTGTAATGCTTTGGTTACAATAAAGTACCAATGCTTGCTTGTCTCGTTCGTCAAGCACTTGGACTTGGGTTTACGAGACTAGTGTTCGAGTCTCAGCAGTGGTATCTCTGTATATAATTATATCTTGGGTTATCCCATAATGCGTTTGATAGTTGTTTGTGTCAAACTATGTTTATGCCGTTGTCTTCCTGTTTGGTAGTACGCGGGCTATGCTTTAGAATGTATTGCCCTCATGAGTCTGTAATCTTGTTATAATGTACTACCATTGAATAATACAATATTTTTATTTAAAAAATAAATAAAGTGATCTATATTCACTCAACTTTATTACATCAAATAAGTCTTTTCATGAAAGAAATGCAAGAAGTGTGATAACATGAAAAAACCAATGACATTAGAGAAAAATCATACTGATCGGTAATATTGCATAGACTACAAAGAGATGTTTTCATCTGTTTCTGGTGGTGGGAAGGCGCGGATTGTTCGATCCTTCTAGGGCTACAGGTTCATCCAGTTGGAGGGTTAGAGCCTTCAACTCCTTCGAGAGACCAGGGGATTGGAGTTCGAGCTTTCTTTTGTCTATTTGTTTCCTTCTCCTTCTTCTTATCTTCTCCATTGTACCCTCAGCTTTAGTGTACTGTTTTTTTATGGCCTATGGTTCACACACCCGTTATCATGGCTAATGATATCTATCCATATAAATATTCAGATCAACCTATAACTCCCAGGAACAAAATGCAATGATGATTGGCACAAAATCTCATAGCCTTAGTCAGTTGTATGAAGAGGACAACAAACTAAGACGAAAGTGGTTAACATTGTGATTTTACATGACTGTCAAGGGAAAAGAAAAAAAGCGGGACCGTATCTGTCTAAACTTACAATAGCCAAATCATCAAACAAATAGGGAGATCGAGCTTTTCTTGCGCTTGGGAAACGGAAAATGTGCATCAACCATACAATGCACGCCATGGCACTTGATCATCCTTGGACGCTTTCATTGGCTTCCATGTGATTCGCTCTTTCAGGCAGCACAAGCTGGAGGTGCTGCCCAAAATCTCTCCCATCAGATGGAGTATCTGGAAAATCACCAAAACAGTTCAGACCGTGGAAGGTGAATAAATCTCAAACAACAATTCTCAAACTAAATAACCGGTTTTCATCATATTTTTCTCTGTTTTTCAAATACTAACCATACCAGAAAAATCTAAATTCATAGGAAAAACAGAACAAAATTTGCAGCCACAACAGTTCCAATAATCCAAGCACCCATGCAAAGAGTGCAGGCCCTTGCTGGCAGAATGGGATTAGAACATACCACACATTGCTATCTCACTCCATTCAATGCAAGTTTGTGGTTATAAAATGGTTCTTTCTACTTAGTTCAGTCATAATAAAGTGCTCAATACTTAGATCAGTCATAAATGAGTGTTCAATACTTTCAGAAAAAGCAGGCTAACCCAATAGCAATTGGTTGGTCCAGACGAGAACTATCTGGCAAGAGGTCTAGTGTTCGAATCCTAGTGAGTCCTCTGCTTAGGGGCAGTGATGGGGATAAGGGTATATTAGAAATTGCTGAGGAAAAAATAGGGAAATGCAGGCTAGAATATCGCATTGGGAGAGATTATCAACAAATGAATACCTCAAGCTCGTCTCCTGCAGCTTTATCAGAAGGGCGGTCACCAATTTGCCCAATGATAATGAAAGTTGGCAATGTCAGAACATGGACCATATGAAGAAAGCAGGCTATAGATTCATATTGGATTTGCAAGGATGATGGAGCCTTCTGGGTTCTGGCGAGCATTGCCTGAGTTATGTCTGTTTCTGGACCTATATGCACTCCATGAAGTTCAGTTTTGCTGATATTCACTGGTGAAGTTTTGGTTGCCCACTTCAGCTTTGATGATGGCACAATGTATGGAACTAAGAAAGTGGGCACGTGAGAAGATTTTTCTCCCACTATCTGTGCCAGAACTTCATTAACCACGCATGCCAAAACTGGAGGCTCATAAGTTTGCAGAAGCAACACTGTCACCTGCAAAACCCAGAAATCTCATAAGCCCCAATTTACCAAAATGAAATATAAAAGACCAAGACATCTTTTGTTTGTCTCCTAATCCCCAAATGACAAACATAAAACACCAAAGACAATATTGAATATGTTATATCCTCATCCTTATAAGCAAAATAGAAATGTGGATCAACAATCACCAGACACCAAAGCCTGTTTATCCAATAGGTGAAGCAATTGAACTTGGGTTTAAGTCCCAGCAGCGGTACTTCACTCCTTATTTCTCCACCTCCCACTTCTGTTGGGCCTCTCTTCTCTCTAGTCAGCCTTTGTTGGGCTTTTCTCAAGGTGGAGTCAAGTGGCCATATTTAGAGCTCTCTTATACATAAGGGAGGGCTTGAGTCTTGCTTGATAAATCAATCTTCGAAAGTTCTTTAAGTATCAATAAAGTTTGGTGCTCCTTTACTTCTACATAAGTAAGGTCTTAAGCCGTATAAGCTTTGATACACATGATTTAGCCGATAAAAAAATAATAATTACTAAACATATGTGGATATCTCTCAACATCAATCAGATTTCCCCTAAAACCTTGAACTTCATACCCACTATTCATTTTTCTATAAATTCGTGAAACAAAAAAAAAAAAAGAATCTCTTTCAAAAGTTAGGATGCCAAAAATGAATAGGATGATTTCATCTCCATCTTGATTTCTTATGCAATATCACTAGTGTTAGAAAACTGCTAATCTCTGAGATTGAGATACTAATTAGCCATCCAAATTAATTTACCAATAAGTCAATTTTGACGTACATGTTAAATCTACAACCTTTACTCATATCATTCAACAATAGATACCCACACTCTCATCCATCAATTAAGTTGTAATAAGATGAAAACGAAAGAACTGATAGTCCAATGCACAGAAAAGGGTAACATAAACACAAATCCTTTCACACGCACATACATTCCTCCAGCAATCAACTATAAGATAAACATATAAAGTAGTTTTTTTTTTCAATTTAATACAAATATAAACGAAATCAGAGTACCTGATACAAACCCTTATCATCAACAAAGTGAACGAGGTCGCCAGAAGCTTTGCGATCTTTGATTCCGTAAGACGCTAAAGACAACTCGAATGAGTCCTCCCTAAAACCAAACCAAATCGAAGCAAAAATCAATTTAATTTCAAATTCGATTAGGTTTAAGGAGAAATACATGGAGAGAACCATACAAGGAGACAAAATGATGTACGAAAAAACTTACAATCGGCGAAGAGAAGAGCTAGGGTTAGGTTGCAGAGCATCGGCTAAGGCAGGACCAAACCCCTCTTTGTCTCTGAACAGCAATATCACAGTTGAAGCTACCTTCATTCTCAGATTTTTCTTTTCCTTGGGTGGTGTTTAGCAGGCGAGAAAGTGAGAGAAAGGTAACCAAACGGAGCGGGAGTGTCTACAACAACAGTTCCGACTTCTCTGAACGATTACACGGACAGTGATGACGAGAAGGAAAATATTGTTATGGGCTTAGGCTCAGCCCATAAACCCGCCTAGAGTTGGGCTTACAGTTTCGAGCTGGCCCAAAATCTGTATGATCCTGTTAGGACTTGACCGGTGGACACAAGACCGAGCAATCATGACTCACCGGTGTAATCTATTTCTCTGCTCGCCGGCAAAAAGCATGCTCAGTTTCTCACGATCCATAGAATTCTTGCGGTGTGTGTGTATTTGGCTAGTATTGTTTAAACTGCTCGATGTTCGATACGTGGGCATGTTTGGTTCGTATTAAATATTAGGAACTTTGAGTCTTGAAGAACCACTTCATAACAAGACTAACTCTCCACGTGTTGAAATGTATCTCACATCAAAAATCAAACGTAGGTAGAAAAAATAATTAATTAATAAAACATATTGAAGCATTTACCTATAAGTTTATGTTTTAGGGTTGAGGATAAAGCTTTGATATGCTATTAAAGTTAACCCGATTTTACTCACACTTGTAAATCAATGAGTCCTCAACGACTGATTTATAAAACATATTGAAACAGTCTCCCTCCACTAGCTTGAACTTTTAAATTGAGTAGGACTTTAACCGTTTAAGTAATATTTATAATATTTTTTTGTATCATTTTACTGTTATTTTTAAAAATTGTTCCATTTTAAATTAAATGCTAGAGAACTGCACCAACACCGTATTTTAATGTCAAATTAACTTATATAGTATAACATACAAAGATCGTCATCTGAACTAACAAGAAGAGCATGAACCACACCTCTATTTTTTATGTGTATATAAAAGCTTTCAACACAAGATAAAACCGAAAATGAAGATAATATATGCATTAACTTGAAGAAATAAATAAATCTCCACATCATCCAATAATTAATTAATAAAACATATTGAAGCATTTACCTATAAGTTTATGTTTTAGGATTGGGGATAAAGCTTTGATATGGTATTAAAATTAATCCGATTTTACTCACACTTGTAAATCAACGAGTCCTC
>JAYMSW010005021.1:0-10426 GCA_036897725.1 Erodium texanum | reverse complement strand
GGTTGTGGGGTTCGAAGCCGCAGCCTTGCATTTAAGCCTCGCGGGAACAGCCTGGTCGGATGCCATCGAGAAAGGCCGCGGAAAGGACACCTCCGTCTACACTGTGGCTCAGTACAACTCTCCGTTTGAGTACGAGAACAGAGTCAATGAGATCTGGATGACGTTCGAGATGGAAGACGGTGACATGTGAAAGATGAAGAACAGACCATGCTAGTTATAGTGTAATGTATAATCCTTTTTGTTCCGAACTTCCATTTTTGGAAGTTCCATGTTGTCTCTGAACCTTCGGACACCAACCTAGTAAATAAAGTTTCTTCTCCAAGAAATAAAGCACATCAGCTAAGTGGAACACACAAGAGTGTGCGAAAAGGGGATTGCTCTGGATTAAACTTTACAGTTGATAACATTAATTTTCAAAAATAACTAACAATCTTGTTCTTTTCCTAGGATGTTTCAACATTCCCCAAACTTAGTCATGTGACAAGTATGAAGTTGAAACATAACCCTTTTCATCTGATACAAACCTGGTTTGTGGCCTACTAGTTGAGGCCATTCTACACGAGACAGTCGAATAATCTACCGGATCCTTACACGCATCAGCATAATCAACGGTGCTGAAAGAATCTCGGGTGCTCTCGGTTGTGAAAGAAGCCTCATCTGAACTGGTAAAAAGAGACCAGTCACTCGACGTGGCATCAGAGAACTCCATACTCACTGGTCTGGATCTGTTCATGGCCCTCTTAGTAAATTCAGGTCTTCTGTCTCCTGAAGGCTCTGGACCAATAATGTCAATCCTGTGCTTGACTTGATTGGGTCTTGAAACCTTTAATGAGCTGTGTCTTGCAGAGGTAAGAGCTATACTTCCAGGAGCTCTTTGGGGGCGGGGGCAAGACCTGGTCCTCACATAATGTTGTTCAAAATCAAAATGTGCATGTATGGGAATTGGAGAAACAAATTTAAGATAAATACAATTTTGTTCTTATATGAAAACATAATCAAACCTCATGTAAAATAAGATATATGCTCCTTCAGACATCACTTGGCTCATAGGCACCTGCTGGACCTGTGAACAAAGCAAAACCCAGAACTTCAGGAACCTAGTTCTTCCAAACATAAGCTCAAACAAATATATATATATATATATGTAGAGACAAGTTTACCTCGGTATCATCTATTCTGAACCAATTGCCTTGCAAATCCTTCACATATGAGACATAATGCCCAGAAAAGGATGCATTTAGTGTATCCAAATGTACAACAACACCATAAAGCAAGTACAGTGGAGGCATGTCATTTGTTCCAGTCATATATGGAATCATATCCAGCATGTCAGGAAAAGTGACCCACTTATTTATTTTTCCATATCTTCCCTTCTGAAAGATCATACAGGTCAAGTTAGAAGGTGCTACAATATAAAAATCAATTATCGTCTAACATAAAAACATTTGTTCTCATCAACTGAACACCTGAAATCTCTTTAAGACAATGGTCAAAACATTTGGTGCTTTGTGTATGCTGAGTTGCTTCCTTGCTCGAACATACATAGCACACCTTGCATCAAAATATATATTTGAGATGAAAAACTGAACAGCTTCAAGGACCCATAAGAAATAGGACTTGGGCACTTAGAATAGTTAGTCAATCAAACCTTCCACATCTGTACATGTTTTCACCATCCAAATCTTCGGGTGTGGTGAACTGAGTCAATGCATCTTCTAGTGACTTAACCCAGCCATATATCTCTAATGTCAGATCCATGATGTTTTCATATCGTTCAGATTCATGATGGCATACCAGACACTTAACCTGTTGCGTTGATATTGATTTAAGTCATTATGAGCACAAAAAACCAGACTGAAGGCAATATCATTATGAGACATGGGGACAAGATAGAAACACCTTTGATCTAAGGCGCCCACCAAAGGTGTGTTGTATGAAAGTTGTTTCCTGTAATCTGGGATCAACCTCATTCTCACCACCCAATCCCTCCAAGCATATGGACTGCATAGATGCAATGAGAAGCCTGGAAAAAAAACAATATTGTAATCCAATTATACCTATTCACCAAAAATATATTAAATCAATAATAAGTTGGAAAAAACAGTAATTGAACCAAAGGAGTGAGAAGCAAATCACTAAAAACCTTAGAAATTCATGTGCATCTTCCTGGCTTCCATTGCCAATTTGGCAATTTGTACTCCGCATATGAGAGAGAATTCTGATAAGAGAGAGAGGGCCCCTACCATCTCCTAACATCATAGTATGTTGCTCAAGTTCACACATGAGACACCAACCTTTTACACAACCTACCACAGAAACAAAAGATTAGAAACCATCAGTTTCATTGTTGTCATTTATGTACTGTTTAGAGCAAATAAATAGGGAGGAGAAGAGAGAAAACGACTAGTACATGATCTTGAGTGTGATCTATGAAGCAAGTAGATGATGAGAGGCTTAGTGCATGTTAGGCATTGCATCACAGCATTGGCATAGCAACTGCAAAATAAATAAATAAATAACCATTTTAATAAAATATAACATCCATGATAATCAGAAAAATTCTAATCATTATGTGAGTTTATTTTTATTTTTTTGACCAACTTATGTGAGACTATTGTCAATATACCTGTTCCCACAATTCATCAGGCCCCTAGGCATTAAGTTGAAGACTTCACATTGAAACATCTTTAGAAATTCTTCATAAGGAAATAACATCTGAAACAGCAGAACAAGAGATCACAAATTAGAATTCTGTTTACAACTAAAAAGTAATAGAATTATATGATTGGCGCCAGAACATGTGCATTTGCAATTCAAATATGGGCTAATGTTGGGAACTAACCTTCAATTTCTTGTGCCTATCACCGTAGGTTTCTGGTACATCATGCCTAGAAGGTTTTGCTGGCTTCCGCACACCCTCCATCTTCATAAGCCCCGTGCTCGCAACCCCATTGCTGCCTCCGGCATGAGCACTCCGTCTTGCTCCAGCAATATCTGTGTAACAAATACAAATATAAAATTACAGAATAGGGAAGATGCACATCAAACATTGTAATTAGAGATAAATTACACCTACTTGTTTCATCAACAATATGACCCTTGCCCTCTGCTTCTGAGCAAAAATGTTCACCTGATTCTATGGCTGATGACTTTGGGGATACGGAAATTTTGGTTCCATTGAGACGCAAAGCATTTTTACCATTTACACTCTCCTTCATGGCTGTTGCTTCAGAAGAGTGATGAAGCTCCACAGCTTCATTATTTGAAATTCTCCCGCATTTGAGTAAATCACCTTTATCAGGAATAAATTTCATCCCAGCCTCATTCGCATCTTTCTCATTTAATGAACTCCCAGAGTTGTAATTTGGTTCAATTGAGTTCCCATGTAAGCTTTGATACTTATAATTCTCATTCATAGTACTCCTTGAAGTAGCATAATTGTGTCTTCTTGATGTTTCTTCTTCTGGTACAAGAGAGCCATCATTTCTTAGCTGCAGCCAAAAGCCAACCATGATCAAAAGAAACCATGAGGAAATTAGGATACTACATGGAAAATTACAAGGAAATACCTTATGCCTTTTATGACCTTCCTTAGTCCCAGAAATATCTTCCAGGGAATCAAATACAGTTCCATCTTCCCTTCTTGGCATTTCTCTATTCGATTTACGCACAACCCGCTTTTCTTTAGTTCTTCTCTCTGTCATGGAGACTTGAGAGGCATCTATTTCTGAGCAAGCAGAGTTATCACCACTCATCAAAGGATGAGTAAAATGATCTGAAGGAGCCTTTTCCATCACAATAGGTTTGCTATTGTACCCCAAAAATTGTGAGCTTAGACTGTTATTGAGTAACGCGCTGTCATGAAAGGATTCTTCTACTAAGACAGACCTAGGAGATGAGGTGGAGCTGGAGTAGTCCAGCAGCTGGCACTCTTTCTTGTGAACTTCCCTCCAGTGCATTATCTGACACTTGCCAGAACTGAATACCAACAATGAGAAAATTAAGAAACTCTCAAGATTGTGCAGCACAGGTACTGTAAAATATGTGCTTGGGTAAGGAAAAAATTTCATTTCTGAATCGTGCATAAAAACCTAGAAGCCTATAGAGGCATGAGCTCTAGCACATACCAGTATCTAACAGACTTGCATCTGGAGCAGCGAGTTGTAGCTGGACTAGAGCATCTGGCACACTCACGATGTCCCTTATTTGAAGAAGACAAGAGAGGGATAACAGTGGCAGTAGCCATTGACTCTGCCCTCAAAGCTTCTTCAGCAGCCAGCTGGGCAAGCAAACTTACTCTCTCTTTCTTCTTTGCACCTTCGGTCCATCTCCCAAGTAAGATATAAGCAACCAAAGGAAGCACAACCAAGACCAGAAACAGGGCAGGTATGTCAGCTTCCCTTGGCTCGAGCATGTCCCCACCAGCATTCTCATGTCCAGTTTCCTCTCAGAATCACTACCCAGAAACTGATATCCTAAAGTTTTAAGTCCAAACAATTACACCTTGCAGAGTCAGACCCATATATCATGCTTGATCATTCAAATCTGTGATGTTTTCAAGTTCGTAATTTTCTTTCAAGAATAGAAGACAAAGTGACATAGATCAAGTCATGTGCATAAACATACGAATATAAATATATACAAATCAGTTTGAAACACTAAGCCCTTCCATAATGGAAAAAATGTAAATTAGTCCCGAATTAAAACTCAACAGAGGCCAGAAGCAATTTGGAAGTCGTACTTTGTTGAGGGTAAAAAAATTAATCAAAGTCAGTTGCAAAAAGGGCCTGCACTAGAGAGTTATAAGAAGCATATCAGTTTGACCCTATTTCCCTCAAAAACCTACCATAGAGCAATACATGAAAATCTATGTGACTTGTTCTATCTTCATTGTCTATCAACTAACAATTCATAATAAAGTTTCTATTCAGATATACCAACCTTCCCAAACACAGGCATTTATATACTACATACAGAAACCAACCACCCTACTGAATATTTAGTGAAAGACCAAATAAGCAATGTACATGAAAAAATACATTCAGTTTACCAAATTACTTACCAATAATAGAATCTAATCAAACTCCATCTCATAAATTCTACAAAGCTGTGCTTGAACCAATGGTTTTAGTACTGTTCTCACCTAGCATATTACACAAAAGGGCATAAGAAACTGCCCCTAAAATCTAAAGACAATTTTTTTGATACGACAAAACACATTTCTTCATGTAAACACCAGATTTATGCAATACACAACATAGGAGCAACCTAGCTCCTAGCTGTACCTTTCCTTATCTAAAACCTTAATCAGAAATTGCATCAGAAACTGCTGCTACACTACCACCTTTTTTTCTGAGGGTCCATTACATTTCCTTACATGACATTCGCAGCAATATACTCAATGACTAACTCATTAAATCCAGCACAACAAAACTCTCATTTCCCACAACAAACAAATTATAGTAAAATGTTCGGATAATAAAATCAAATGCATAAAACCCACATGAAAAAACACTTGCAATATGAGATTCAAGTGCAAAACCTATAGATAGAAATGACCAAATCATCACAAGAACAACAAACCAAAAGTTGGGTTTCTTCTTTCCAATCATACCTCATGCAAGAGAAGAGCCGAATCTGAGCAAAACCCACGTACACAGCCACCACCAGCTCCTTCTCCTTGACCTTCTACTTCAAAAAGATTCCTTGATTCCGCAGACGGTAACACAGAGCCTTCTCCTACAGTTCACTCCTGAGTTCACACTTAAATCTTTCCATTTTTTTAACACTTGGCAATGCTACCTTCTAACCACTCACACCCAAACCCAAAAGCACCACACACTGGATCAAGGCACGTGGACCTTCTTCGTGGCTCTGATTGACGATGGGTTTTGAGCCGTTGGATTGATTCAAGCCTCGGGTGTAACCGTGATGGTCAAAACAGGGCTCAGAGCTGGGACCCATATGGATGTTGTTCCCGAAACTATTAGCCGGAGAAGCCACGTTTACGGTCAAGATCAAGCAAGAGCATAATTGTTCTTTGTGCGAATGTAGATTCCAATTTTTGAAGTTTTATTGATATAAATAAATGATTTTGAATTTTTAAAGCATTTAGCTTCTTCTCTTTATGGTACATTGGTACTTTAGTGAAAAATAAAAAAGAAAGTAGAGGTACAAGCTGCCAAGACATAGATATATTATATAGTACATGCATGCTTACACAATTTCTATCTTTACTGCATGTTTCCGTCTCTTCTTTTCTTTGTCCTATCTTTTCTTTGCATATGATATGATATGTATTTATTTTCATTCATTAAAAGGATACCAAAGGAAAATAATTATTTTCTTATGTTCCTACCATTCATTACCAAAAAAAAAAAAAAGCTATCGAGTCTCTTTCCCCAAAACAATATTATTTCATTTAAAATATGAAATTCAATTGACTCGCACTTTTAGTAAAACTTCAATAAAACAATATGTTACACATATAAGCATTTAAAAAATATAACAAAATTCAAATTAATTGGGTTTGATTTTTTTTCTTTTTGAAATAAGATTTGTATTATTATCATGACTTAAATATTTTATTGATGAGTTGCAATTCACTAAGTCAAAACATTTGGCTTCCGGATGAATAAATTAAATATATTTTCTTATGATATATTTATCAATCAAACACTAAAACTAAGCATCACATAATTAGTGCAGTGCACTAATGTTATGAATCAATATAATAATTCGGAACTTTTAAGGATGCATAATGCAATGGTAGGTCGACGAGACAAAGTGGCCTAATCCATGCACGAGTCATATTCAAATCATAACTAGAAGTAGACTCGAACACTTGACGTATTAAAAACATAAGATCATGACAATGTTGGTGTTGCATTGATTATTTATAGTCCTATCCTTTTCATTTGGTGGGTCATGGTTTACAATTATAATCGCAACAAAAAGAAATGTTGGTGAAGTGCTCTATTGGTGACAAAGCCTCTTTCTTTTTTGTTGTTTTGACCTAATCTGATCTGATCTAATCTAATCATAGACAATAAACTAATTAATGTTAAAAACACCAGGTTAGGAGGGCCAAAACCATGAAAAAGGGACTTGTTTTGGTGACATAACCCAATTATAGCAAGTTCTGATGTCCGTATACAGACAAAATTTAATTATTTTATTTATTTGTATTCATGGGGTGTTTTCTTTTTCTTTTTTGACAAAAGGTTGAAATTTTACTCTACTTATGGGGTGCTTTAATCGAGTTTGAGTACCACAAAATAATCTAGGTAAGTTATACTATACAACTAATTAAATTAGAGTTAGGACAAAAATATACAGGGTAAAGAAATTATCTTTTCAAAATTGAACATATGTATAGTATTGTTTAGAGCAACTCCATCGGGTTGTTGGTGTTAAACTCGACTACGTTGACGATAGTAGGACCAAGAAGAGAGAGAGACTAAATAACAGCAGCGATATGTTTTTTTTAGAGTGCATTAATAGCGCCGACTGTTGCTTGCATTGAGAGAGGAGAAAGTCTTTGTTTCGTAGAAGTCTATATGTTACATTTTGATTGGTTTGACAAAGTTTCTCTCATACAAAGAGTCGACTCCCTGCAGAGAGCCGATGTTGCATTAACGTCGCCACTAGTTTTTTTTTCACTCGGCATCAACATTGACTCCATCTTCCTAGCACTAGGTTGAAGCGAGTGATGAAATTGCTCTAAAGAGACACCATTTTTGGGTTGAACATGTTTCAAGACCCATTTTTATTTCATTGTCCTCAATTACATTTTGATCACCAAATTAAGCATTCAAATCATTTGACCCCTTATTCGTTTTCAAAGAAAAAAAAAAACATTTGACCCTTATTCCATCCACAATGAATACTTGTAGTGTAATGATTTTGCATCACCCTTAAAAGGTGTTCAATAAAAATAAAAAGATTAAACGGGCTCTTATTGGGCCTTTTCCATATTCACTTCAAAGTGGGACGATGATGGGCCTTCTCTGCTAAATGGTCGTTCAAATGGATACCAGTTAGTTTGTTTTTTTTTTTGGAAGGACGTTTAAAGTTAGTTAATTATGCTTTGTTCCTCTGGAATATGATTGGAATCACTACAATATACGTTCATGAATGTCCATATTATTTTTTTTTGGATAATTGCACATACTTAATCCTAATTATACGTTTTTTTTCTTCACATAACTAATATTTTCAGCTCATAATTGGTCATTGTAAAAAGATTAAAATGCTCTTCTGTATTCATCAAACTTTGAACTAATTGTCATCCCATCTTATTTAAACTATGACGTAGATTAAAACACTACTCATCATAGTTGGATCCTCGTTTAAATGTTGTAGAACTCATGGTCCATGAATCATGGATGTGATAACTCTCCACAATGTATGGAGTCTATGGTTGTCTCGTCTCTCTTGATGCGCTTTATGTAAAGCTAATATATTGGAGTCACTACAGTACAATATTGAGCAGCCACCTTGTCTTCATTTAAATGCACTTCATTGTTTCTAAGACTCATGGATGTGACAACTCCACAATGTGCCGAGTCTTAGTCGTCTATTATCTTCTCTCTCTCTCTCTTTGTAAAGAGGGTATTGAGTATGCTTTGAACTTGTTCGTGAAATTGGAGTTTCTTGGATTGATGTAAACCATATGAGTATGACCATTATTGACTGTTCCGTACACCTATCGTTCTCACCAATGTTTGTGTCCCCGACCACCACCTGGCCGCAAAGTACTTGATTCTGAGAACCTTTTTTTATTGGATTCACTGTTCACTCTCAAGTACTACATTGTCAACACATCTGTTCACTGAAAGTTACTACAATGTTGATTCATCGCATCCATATCATTTTCTCAGGAACCAGTAGTGATTCATCCATCTGTGACACCAAGTTCCACGATGAGGATATATAATCTTGTTTGCGCGGTGGTTTGATGGCTGTTGGAACTTCCTATGTGTATATTGACACAAAGGGCACCCCAACACCGACGATCTGAGCACCAAACTAAGAAACACCGCGCACCTAATAATGTTGGAAAATGCCCTGTAAAAGCCTTGGCTTTTGTCCCACATCGGAAGAAGAGTGGGGTGAGATGGGTGTTTGTATTGATCTGTGTCCTTTGATAACTTGCTAGCTAGTCAGGGTGTCTTGGGATGTGCCACTGGGTGCAAGATCAGGCTAACCCACATGAGCTCGCGCTATTGTCCGTTTGGGTAGAGCCATTGAAGGCCAAGTAGTGTCAAAACTTTTGGACCAAATTTGATCAATTTTTTTTTTCTCTTTTCCTAGTTCGTTTTCGAGTTGTAGAACAAGGTTTAGATCAGTTTTGAAAACGTTCTGCTTCCAATTTTGCCTTTCTCCACCCTCATAAATACAGTCTCTCTCAGACTTATTTTCTCATACTTTTGCGAACCTTCTCTCTTCCTTACAAACTGTGTCTTCGAGTTCCTGAGTTCTGTGTTGCAAGTTCCAACAGTTTGTGTGCAAGTGGGCGTGCTTCGAGCTGCTGTTGTGTTAATCTCGGGAGCAACCACTTCAGATCACCACCGACCAGGTCGTTTCAAGCAAATTGCTTTCAAGTCAGTGGCTGCCTATACCACGACATAGCTTCGCGTTTTGCTCTACAATCTGATAAGTCCTATTTAATTTTATGCAGTTACCGAATTTCTATTCTTACACCTAAATCCACCAAAACGACTCTGTGAATGCATGACTGCATAAGCCCAGCGGTAATGGGCGTCCACCAAATAGGAGTTGACAGCAAACCCTTTAACATAGAGCTTAGACAAACCGGTTAGCTCCACTGTGGGTATGGCACTACAAATAATTGGAGCTATAGAGTCGGTCTTTATTCCTTAGGCAACAGTCTTTCTGAAAAGGTATTGTTAACGCAGGACCAAAAACACTTATCCGGGGACCCGATGGGACCAATAGGGTGGTCTCAAGAGCAGAGGCAGCAACGGACCCAAAAAGCACATCAAAACAAGCATGTCCCACTTCTACTCTCAGAGAATCTTTGCCATTCCCATAATAATTCAAAGAAGCGACCACTAGAAGTAAGCCATCCCAGACATCGAAATAGACAAAAGCAAAACGCTTACCTTTGGAGGAGAAACAAGGAAAAGCGTCAATGGCCAGTATCTTTCCATAGAAGCAGAAGAGACCACAAATCTGTTATCTGGAGAAAGCATTGGGTAAGTTGAAGACAAAGACCGGGAAGCCTTTCCCATATATAATGTCTCATTGAAGGGGGTGGGGGTCTTGGTTATGGAGCGGTGTTGGGCAGCACGCCATCTGTTAGTAACGGGGTATCCATAGTCGTTGATGAACCCTGAAGGCCTTGTGCTAGCAAAGAGTCGATCGAGCAGAGGCTCGGGCCGAGTGTATTCAAAGTGTAGCT
>JAYMSW010005020.1:0-10426 GCA_036897725.1 Erodium texanum | reverse complement strand
GGTCCTCCTCACAAGAGACATGTCAGATCTGGGCATCCCAATTCGATTGAATCGGGTGACAGTTTCTCATTCCAAATCTGTAAAATATGAATTTCGATCAAATCACACATCGCAGTATACTAGGTCTTCAAGAGGTTTATCTAAAAGATTCGCGATATAACTAGGAAGACGCCTCAAATACCATACATGAGTCACGGGGCGATATAATTGAGTCTTCCACTATCAGCTTAAGTTTTTAGTTCAGTTGGTTCTCTAATACACATGAATCATGCTTGTCACATATAAAACTACATAAATAATTAAACAATCAATCGAATAACGAGATCCAAGCAAATCATCCAAGTATTATTGACCACGGCGTTTAACTCATTGGTTTTTAGCTGAACTCTTGATATCTATTCAATTTGCCAAACTTATAAATAATGTGAAGAGTGTGAGAATAAGATGTATTTCACTATTGATAACAAGCTACTTTCATCATTCTACGGACCTACTCCTCTCTTTACGAACTTTTCGTGTTTTCTCATGATTCCTACTGTCGGAAGACTTTGATATTTGATTTCAGTTACTCTTCGATGATTGCTTCATCGGTGATCTCTCAAGCAGTTCTCGTGTCAGTATTTTTGTTTGTCGCGGATCTAGAGTTGCTAACGATTTTTTGTTTCTTCATTGTTCTTCTATTTTCTATTCAAGATAGAGTTCTTCATCATAGTTTTTCACATGATTATTTTATTTTAATTTTTATGATAATCATTTATAGATCTATTGAACTAGTTTGTTGTATTTTTAGGTTTTGCGTGATTGTTCCTCGTGATTTCTCTATTAATTCTTCGAGTGTCTATTCAAGATCGAAATCTTCGTTATATTTCCACACGATTTTAAAAAAAGAAAAATTTGACGATAGTCATTTATAGATCTACAAGTTTACTGGTTTTTATTTAACGATTTTTTATCTACTAATCTACTGTCTTATGCAGACTAGTGTTCGATAAAATGATTGAAAGTGTAGAAATATTATCGGAACAATTGAGGTCGAATCTAAACAAACAAATGATTTGATTACTTTGATTATTCGATTATTTTGATCGGATTAGTTTTATTAATTTAATAATTTGATCTGACTTTAATTATGGAAATCAGAAAATCAAACTAATTGAAATATTATCATATTCATTTTTAGATTTATTTAATATAATATAAAGAGTGATAGAGAGGATTACAATTTACAATCAAGAAAAAAAAAATCATATCTTGTAATAAAAATTAAAATCCTCTCCCATCTAGAAAAAACATCGAAAAGCACTCTCAAGTCTCAACCACATCCTCCAAAGCATTAACGACTTTCCCAAAAAGAAATTCAAAGGGATGTCTAAACTTCTGAACCTGAACACTAAACCCTTTCTATGGAAATTCGGAATTCCAGTCACTGCATTGTATATTTTCTTTTTATGGTTTTCAAAACCTAAATGGTAAAAATGGCATTACCATAGTTCATTATATTTTTATTTTTGTGTTTCCAGAAAACCAAAGTCATAAATAAGGTATAACAATGTGAATAATCTGCGAACATATCTCAAAGACTTACAATAATCATCAAATATTTTGGATATGAATTCACCAAATGAATCAACTTAAACGGTTGATCAAGAAAATGTACCCTTAGTTCGATTATTTGTGCTTGTAATTTAAGATATATTAGAATAGTAATATATAATTTCCCCAAAAAAGAAAAAGCTAAATGCAATTCACCCTTCTTAGAATGCCATCTTTAATTTCAGTTTTTTTAACTTAGAGTTTTTAATAATTTACATTAAGACTACAAAATTCATTACCACAACTCGTCCGAGTCATCCTGTTCTTGAAGTGGCTTTAACAGAAAACAAAAACAGACTTCTCAGATGTCACCATCCTTTTGGCTGGTGCTGTTCCAACGATCCTCTCCAGCTGAAACATTAAGATATGATTACCAAATCAGACAAATTTTAATAATCATATAGAAAGTTGGTCTCAGATATAAGACTTATGGTGTAAACTACCAACGTCGTTTTAACCCGAACCTATAGCACCTTGTGTTCAAACCAATCTGCTATAAATTTCAACGCAAAAATGGTTCATAGTTTGCACCACAAGGGTCTTAAGTGAAAACCCCTCTTTGGATGAGAAGAGAGAACCAATCTGAACCGTTAGATCAGTTTGATCCAATGGCCCATGCTTTGTGGGGGCATGGATTATAAAATTAAATTCAAAGTTCTGAGTATTGATAATTATGTCATTTATGAACTGTTTTAAATCTGAGCCCTTGGATCGTACTGATCCAACGACCCATATTATCCTATATATATTCATGAAAGAAGTATTACCCGAAGCTGATCAAAACGAGAAAATAGTGCAGTGCATGACAGGTTATGTGACCATTGGAACATATTAACAATCTGCAAAGGGAAACAATGTACTTTGAGTCGAGATATTGGCAACAACAAAGGGAAAAGGAACCATCCGGTACACATAAGAACCGTGCTCACCTCAGGATAGAACTCTTTCCTCTCTGGGAGAGAATAGATTATTAAGTTCTGAATTCCACGAATCTTCCCCCAAAGAAAAACAAAAACAAAAACAGATTCTAGTTAGTTCAAGGTAATGCAAAGTCATGAGTTTTTGAAGAATATTATGCATAAACATTCTGACTAACCTTATATCTGTGGTAGAAATGGGCTCTCTCTGTGTAAAGCATCAACTTCTGTGTACCTTCGAAGAACCAAACTCGTGCCCGAGAAATGTCCTTTTGTTTTGTGTAGCTGAAGCATATACAAGTGAAATAAATCGGTATTTTCCAATGATTTTTGGCAAATATAATATAGTCTGACATGAGTAAAGCAAAAAAGTTGGGTTCCTTACTCTGCAATCTGGCAGAAGGATGCGTTCTGTGACTTGAGAAAATTCCGAACTCGAATGTATTCAAAGTAAGAACTGATAAATAACATAACCCCGCCCTACAAGAAAAACCAAAGATACAATTAAGCTTTTGGGTTAGACTTTAGAGTAAGTTTATATCACATAACAGAACAATTAACCCATTGTTTCATGATCATTTTTGGGGTTTCCCGAAGATTTTCATTGTTGGTTTTGAGGAGCCAAATATAAAATATACCTGAATGGAATCCTTTATCTTCGGGAACACCTGCATTTAGGAAATCATTGACATCATATTTCGACAACAGTGAAGCAAATGAAAATAAAAGTTGTATTTGTCATTCAAAACGATCAAATTTTGGGGACCCTTAGATACTTGATATAGGTTCCTTTTAGTGATTGTTGTGCACTTTACATTAACATTATCCTATAGCTAATTTATACAAGAGACTATATAAGGCTCAAGACAAACCTTTCTAGTAAAATATTCAAAACGAGTATCACTTTCATCTACTATTGACTTTGGATCAAATCTTTCATAAATCTGCAAGGTCATGTGACAAATCAGTATTATATAACAAAAGAAAACAAGCCAGAAAGATATACATGGAATTGAGACAATCTCCAATATGACATATTGATACTAACGAGGCGAATGCGAGCCTGATCCAAATGGGCAACAAGGAAATAAAGGATAGAGGATGTACCTGGCGCACTTGGAGCATTACTTTTGGGAGGACACCTTTATACTCACATATTGACTTCATCTGAAAATGGCAATTATTATTTTTACAATAAATTAAAGATGTTAATATAAAGTGAAGGGATAATTGCAGAAATTGGCGTCTGTTGCAAGTTGATAACGCAAATTTGATATTTCCAAAAAGTTGGGTGACCAAATACACCCATCTAAGTTAAACAAAACTGGTGGTGCAAAAAAATATTGTTCTCGATACCAATTTGCAAAAAGTGACAACCATACGATCAGTTTGATCCCAAAAGTAGAAGCTTTTTTTCTTTAAGAAAACATATTTTTGCAGAAGAAATTGAAAGATGGGGAAGCCAAAAGAAATAATAATTTACAATTTACATTGCAAGCTGAAATAATGCTAAAAAACTATGACCCACAATAAATTAGTAGAAAATATTTTCAATCACAATTGCTTTATAACAGCATCAAAGGAATAAATATGTATAAACAAGAAAAAGAAGAATGTTGACACACCTTTCCATGGTAGCTAGTGCAGTGATGATTGAACAAAGCGTTTATGTCTGAAACAAGACAACATTCCCTATTAGGTTCATACAGAACCAGATCATGACATGCCCCACTCAACAGAAGCAGTTCATATACATTAATTATATATGTATTGATCTTGACATGGACCTAAAATGCAGTTTATTCCATTCTGAAATGTTAATACTCAATTACCTGGGTTTGAATAAGAACCTAAAATTATTGATTGCCTATAGAAACAAGCATATCCATCCAGATACCTGAATATTAATCAAAATTTAGAGAGTTGACTTCTCAAAATATCTCTGAAATTGTTTTCAGACACAACGTACCATGGTCTTATTCGCATAATGTCAGTTCCATGCTGCTTTGACGGTATTCGGTTCAAATGTTGAACAACTGTTTTCACATGATCCCAATTCTGGACAAGTTTCAAACATGGAGGGGCAAATGAGGTGGGCATGCTTGGGTTAAAGAGAGAAAAGTCAAGAACAAAAAAGTTTGGGTAAATTACACGCAAGTACCTTTATGAATTGCCCACAAACACATGAACTCATAGTAAAGTTTCCACACATGATTATCCTTATGAAATTTCCGGTGTCACCATCATACAAAATAGAAGGAAACCATCAAAAATTTCTCATTTTTTTCGTCACGTAACTTACAAGCGAGTTTAAATTTTTATAACATCCCAAAACTACTTATTCTCATGCTTTACTCTTCCGGTTTCAATTTGATTCCATTCTCGAAATCCTCCATGGAACCATATTGAAATCGGAAGATTAAAAGATAGGAAGGATTAGTATTGGGATATTATAAAACTTTATACTCACGTGTACGTTAAGTGACGAAAAAAACCCGAATTTTTTTATTGTTTCCATTTATTTTGTACAATGGTGGCACATGGAAATTCATATGGGTAGTCATGTGTTTGTGGAAAATTTACTATGTGATTGTGGGTAATTCATAAAGGCAATTCATGTGCAATTAACCCAAAAAGCTTTTACCAAAAAATCAGAAACATTTCAAGATAATAAATTGATAAAAAAACACTACCTGCATTGCAATCACGTCTGCATGATCAATAATTAAGACCTGCTCACATAAATGAAGCATTCAATTTTCATCAACTAAAAGAGAAAAGTGATCAACTAATTATCTACAAATGTTAAGAATCGAAAACAAGAGCAAAAAAAAAATAACAATAAACAAAATAAGGACATATCACCTCTATAGAAGAAAGATAGTCAACATCCTTTTCCTTATCTAACTCAGATTGTCCAATTTTCTGAAGAAAAAAAAATTGAAATGTGCTGTCATTGACATGTACTTCTAAAATATATATATATAAGCACTTACTATGTTAATTAAAAACACCTACTGTAACCAAATTGAGTGGAGATGCGACAATCATATCTGATTTATAGAAATCATTGTACAACTTTATACTCTTCCTGCACAGTAAACGAAAACCATCATATTATAACGCGTAGTGTATCAATAAGAAGAGTGCAACTATAATCAGAACTTCAAAATCTATAAACTTGATGGAAAATAAATTAAATCACCTTGTAAACTTAATGCCTATCATGAAGTGATCATCTGTGTTCCCACTAAAAAGTGATTGAAAATCCAAAGGTTTTGAAGGCTTCTGACGTTTAGAACTTGGCAAATCATAATCCAGTAACTCATTTTGATCATCATCTTCAACCGATCCAGTTCCGTATTCTTCATTGAACCGATCCTTGTTATCCACGTTACCCTGGTATACAAAACAATTCTATTAGTTGGGGGGTTGGGGCTAATAAGAAGCATTCAAGATAATTATGGCATATAAACATATACAAAGTCAATATTAAGGGGCCATTTATGTCATTAAGAACATCTTCTGACCAAGTTGGCCATTATATCATGCACCACATTGAAATTGAGATATACTAATGAAATTAGAAATACATTGTGAGCAGGACGAGTAAGTTGTATGAGCCTCTCAATTACTCGATGTGCAATGCTCCTAAACGGCAATAGAATCAGAACCTGAAGCACATCACCATTGCAACAAAAATTAGAAACTAATATGTGTGTGGTCAAAAGACATTTATGGATCAAAAGTACCTTAGGACGAGTGAAACCCTGATCAAGGAACCCATCGCCGCCGACAATTAGTTTCTCGGCATTTTCTTGGTTGTTAAGTTTGGCCTTATTCGTCATCACAAGATCCCTAGTTCTGAATATGTGATTCAACTGCAGAAAAACTCCTTTATGTTAGTGGATGTATACATAAGCAAGTAAAGACATATTAACATTAAAAAAAATTATGATCCAGGCAACTTCAGCTGGTATGTACGCACAGAATGCATAATGTAGGCGTCCATGATACTTGAGTCTTCTTCGCGGCCTTTGAGATAAAAAGGTTTCTTGTTACAGTGCAGTATATCTCTGTAGGTATCACCTAGTACAACAAGCTCGCGCAGTGAGTAATATAACACAACAAATCAATCTGCCTTGTAATAGTACAAGCAACTAATAAGATGAATTGGAAAGGCCGCAGCATCATAATCTATCACTAGAATAAAGAGGTAACCTGAAAATTTACTGGATACTGTAATTATGGTCGTGGCAGAATTTTCAATAATAAAGGTAAAATTCTAGGAAACACTCATTCTAAACAGGACAACAGTGAGAAAGCCCAACACTCTCTGACACATCAAAATTGTATTAGGTAATTAGGTTCTTTGATTATTTTAAGTTACATAATTTAGTACTTGATACTATTATTTACAAAAGTACAACATGTTTGAACATCAATTATATGGTAAATGTCACACGGTTATCATCCACAACTAAACAAACTAACAACTACAGCTGAAAATATAGCACTTACAAATGGAGAAAAATAACTTCTGTTCGGATGAATGTAAATTATTGCCTCCAGAGTTGCTAAAGGCATCCAACCATGGTTTATATAACCTGAGTGCGAGGCCATGATCAGAATTGACGGCAATATTCTGCAAGTTAAAGATACAAATTAACAGTGCAAACCCCACTGGGTAAAAACAAACCCAGTTAGAACATAATAACGAATAAGTAAATAAACCACATTGAAACAAAGATAGGTACTGCAAAGACAACAACGCTATGCCACATTTTTTATTGCAATCGAATAAAATAGTACTGGAATCATTCACAACTTTACATTACCCATACAGTAATTTACTTCAACAATGTGATCTAAATAAGCACATTAGTATCGTTCTACAAAAGGTTCTAGCTTTTCCCTCATGGGATAATAAATTAACAGTGCAAATCCCACTGGGTAAAAACAAACCCAGTTAGAACATAAAAACTAATAAAATAATTAAGTAAATAAACCACACTGAAACAATGATAGTGAAGTCAAAGACAACAACGCTATGCTACACTGTTGATTGCAAGGACTGGAACATCACCACAATCATTCACAAGGTTACATTACCCATACAGTAATTTACTTCAACAATGTGATGTAGATAAGCACATTAGTATCTTCCCACAAAAGGTTCTAGCTTTTCCCTCACGGGATGATAAAATCAAGCACCCAATACAAAAGAACAAAAACCAAACAAAAAAAAGAGATATATCAACCCAATCTCTCACTCTTAATTCAACTCTACACTTCAAAAAATAGATAAAATTATTTATGCAGCTAATAAATGACATACCTTGGGAATCTGGTCTCCAGTTCCCATCCAGGTGCAATTCGACGACTTCACCTCACAATCATATTTCCACTTCTTCTTGGACAGTTCCTGAGCTTCAGCCTCCGTTAATTTGTGCTCCAAGTGCGCGGTAAAGGAGCTGCATACAGAAACACGCGTTCATAAACCAAAGGACACAGATTAATTAATACATAGACACAATCAGCTCAATCCCTACACTTGCTGTTCCGCTTCCATTGGAATGAAATAAGGCAAGTGTCGAGTTGTGGAGAGCTACAAGTGAAAGAACACGGCGCAGAGAGGAAAGGAGATGAGGGAGCTGCAGAACGTAGGAAAAAGCTATAGGGCTCTAAAATTAAAATGATGAAATTACTTTTTAACCCTTGGAATATATGATTAGGGTTTTTCTGATTTCAACTTAGGACTTTAAAATTAAGGATAACTATATAAAACATCAGTGATCTTAATCATGTTTTGTAAAAACTAACGTTGTTTTATTGAGCCTGCAAAAAATATTTGTGAATAATTTTTTTGTTTACAAAATGACTAACACCGTTAGTTTTCTACCCCCCGAATTTATAAGGGTATGGTAGTTTTATGGTTCGATTTGTGAAGAGGGTAGTTTAGGGTTTTTTTATTCAGGGTTTGAGTAGTGCAGAGTTTACTTTAGAGGAGGGGTGTTTAATGGTTTTCTAAAAATATGGGTTGTATGTGCAACTCACTTGACCTAAAAAGTGTGAGATTTAACGGATTGCCAACGGAAAAAATCTTCACCGGTACATTTTGACGACAACCTAAAATGATCGATACTTTATGAATATATACGTTTCACCACCGTTAGTTTCTGAACTTAACCTTTCAAATTAAGGGTAAACTTCATAAAATAACCTTGTGGTATCAAGTTTTTTTTGGTGTTCTATTGCTAACAGAGTTAAAAAAAAAATACTTGAAATTCCTATTTTACTCTTACTTCTTTACCAAATTTTTAAACTTCAACCACTTCCGACTTCACTTCTTTTCCGCTTGTCATACAAACCCTTCTTCTCCTTCTTTTTGTGATGATGTTCCTATACTTTAGTCCTCGTTTTTAAACTTTTCATTCCTTATTTTAGTGTATTTTACATCATTTATTCGTAGATTACTTGTTTTATTCCATATTACTTGTTTTAGTGCATATTGCGATGATTTTGCTATACTTGTTTTAATATCTAATTATCTGGTTGTTGTTTTTTGTTCCTTTACTTTTGCTTCAATCAGTTTTTTTTTTTTTTGTGAATGAATGAACAATTGTTGTTATCGCTGCATCAAAACCTTCATCGTCTCGCATCAGTTACTGTCGTATATTACGAGTGTGACAGTTTACGATGTTGACCAACTTATTCTGATGATGACCCATCAAGAACACATTAACGCACTCAAAAAATTACCCATCAAGTTCAAATAACCGAAACAACTATGAAGACACAATTATAGACGAATCGATTCTTCAACCACGAAGAGAATTCGATTTCTGAAAAAGTAGCATAACCACTCTGGAATACAGAAAAGATGGACTCGCTTTTGAGAGAGAGAGGTAATCGTCCAAATAAAAGACAGAAGATAATATCTTTTAGATATGCTTACACAATTTTCCATTCCAAACATTGGCATTCTTAATTACGGATAGAAAAAAAAACAATGGTAAGAGAAAGTAACTAATGCAAACATGTATCAATAAAACGGTTCAAAATCCAAGTCAATAATTAAGAGTAAGTGTACCAAACAAGTAATAAATACTCGATTAATAAATAACATGTAATAAGATGAGTCAATATGGTCAGAGTTGAAGCCCAGTGTCATATGTGGCCCCAGCTTTCCAATCCTCCGGTATAAGGTTTGTCGGAACCACCCACCTCTCCTTTCCGTCCTCGTCGCTGAGCAGCATCCTCACCGACAATGCTCCTCTAGGCGGCGGTGCCGTCGTCCACACGGCTCCGTAACTCCGGTCCAGTAGCTGGCAAACTGAGTTCCCGGTCTGCATTTTCGGTTCAATATATTAGAATACAGGGAAACCCAAAACACACGGCGTGTTTACACAGATTTTCATTTTCGACGGTGGTTCTATTTAGCATCAAAAAGGCACCACTCAACGAATTTATATTATCAAAAATGTATTATCACTTATTGTCACTTTTTCATTGATTTTTTTATCAAATCATGTTATTTTTGTACAAAAAGATTAAAGTGCTCCTCTTTGAATTTCAAATCTCCAAAAAAAATGTCATTTAACACGATTCTTTCCCGGCGATTTGGATAGACCCAAGTGAACTCGATAAACATAGTGTCTTGATTTTTATTTTTTGGGGTTTTTTGTATTTTTTTAAATTTTATTTTTAAGGGGCATTTCTGGTATTTTAAACAAAAATAACAGGTTTTGATGAAAGAAAATCGTTGGAGGTGCGTTTTTGATGCTAAATAAAACCACCGTTAAAAAATGAAAATTTGTGTAAATACACCGTGAGTTTCTGAGGTTATCCCTAGAATATAAAATCATAATTGAGCCATCAACTATGAGATTAAACTTTTAGTTGAGTTGATTCTC
>JAYMSW010005019.1:0-10427 GCA_036897725.1 Erodium texanum | reverse complement strand
AGAATGTCTTGATTGACGCTTGGCCGTGCAACTCAATTGATGCAATTGGTGGTAACAATAAGAAGGGTGAGAAGTATTGGGGGGATGTTGCTGAGCAGTACAATCGGTTCTGAAAAGAGGGGCCCGAATTGAAACCAAAGCAATGCAAGGATCATTGGCAGAAGGTTCAACTGAAAGTCAACAAATTCAACGACATATACATGTGGAAGAATGAGCAACATTGGAGCGGTATGTCAGACGATCAAATTACGGTGGAGGCCGAGTACATCAGGTCAACTGGACATGCCTTCATTCACAAGCATATTTGAGCTAAAATCCAACACCTTTCTAAATGGTCGGGTCAAACGTTATTTGTCCTTGAGCAAGGGAACGAAGGTAGGTGATGACGAATCGTACACCTTCTCACAAGACATTGATTCCGAGAACCCCGTAAATGCAGACGAAGATATGCCTCTGCTGCCGACTCAACGTCCCTGAGGCCAGAAGACGACAAAGAAAGACAAAGGCAAACAAAAGAACGGTGAAGCCGGAGAGATGTCAGAGTTCAACGAAACAATCGCTGATCTGTAGGGTCTTCGTAAAAGTCAAATATAGCAACTCATGATAGTTGAGACCCAAAGGACTGAATGAGAAACCCTAAAACGCTGCACGAGAAGCCAAAAAGGCTGACTGGGAACACAGAAAAAGAGAACGTGATGAGCCCTTATAACTGAACGAGCAAAATTGGAGGTTCTTCGTGAGCATGCAACATTGAAGCGGAGTAGGTAAATTTGTGATGACCGAGGAGGAATTACGAGACCACATGGAGATATGAAATATGTATAAGGCGATGTTGAAAGTGTAGGGTTTTGTTGTATTTTCCATTCTACTCGTTAATAAAATGCTTTTATTTTACAGTTATGCAAAAAAAATCAACAAAACCGCTGGACCAGTGGACTTTTCGAGTCGTTGGGTCCCGCCCACATTCGACGTGGCGCTAGAATGTCGGCTTCACGTGGGCGTTGTTCCGAAGAAGGCCTGAACAACCCAATTTGAACGAAAAGATTCCTGAAGTGCAATCTGAATTATTATTAATGGAGTCCTAAATTTATCAAACTCTTAGTGAAATCAGCAACCCATGGCAGCTCTTCTTTCGGCAAAGAGTTCTCAAATCTTTCACGTCTAGAGATGCCTCGGAGACATTTTCATAAAAACCCTCAGCTGACTGTCTCATGGAACACGGACCTCGGACAACATGCGACTTCACTTCTGTTGACTTACCACTCAATTTTGTGATTAATCTTTTTTTTGCTCGGTTTTTATGACTTTTTCGAGTTTGCACTTCCATTCTCAGTTTTGTGAATATCATTCTTGATTTGTGCTTGTGCTCTGGTGATTTCAATTTCAAAGGATGTGATGTAACAAGTAGTTGGTTTGCCCGAGAGGTTAAGGGGAAAGACTTAAGATCTTTTGCACATAAGTGCACATGGGTTCGAACCCCATAACCAGCATCCAAAATGTTTTTGTTTTTATAAAAAATATAATTTCATACTACAAAGTGCACTTTGAGTTTGTTTTGTGCGTGTATGTCCCATTTATCATTCGAGGAAGGAACTTTTAGTAACCATGTTTTATATTCTACACCTCAAGGTTCACTTCATTTCACTTCGCTCAAATCCACATCTTTTATATATACCATGTTTCCATCAAGATTGACGGAGCTCGACTGCATTCATTTTTTTTCTTTACTTGTATGGCGCCACATGGTTCAAGGATGACATGTCGGTCAAATGAGATTCGAACCCGTGTCCATTAAGTACTAGTTCTGATACCATATTAATTATATGTTTATACTCTGACAAGCGCCCTCCCTGTTTATACTCTAAGAGTTTCAGAGATGACATAGAATAAAAGACACATTAGAGGTAAACGAGACAAGCCCGTTTGCATTTGTGTTTTCATGCATCAATTCATGTTTTATGTTCAAAAATAAAAATAAACATTCAAAAATATTTTTCTTGTGAATTGTTTAGTAGTCTTGGCATGATTATAAGTTTTCAGTGATTGAACCATTGTTACATGCTCTTTTCTCACAAGTCTCGAGTTATTACATTGATTTTGCATGAATCACTAAGTAGTGTAACCTCATGAATTGGAACTTGCACTTAGACTTGCATTTTAGTTACCATGACTTTAGTTGTGACTTCTTTGATTCATATGTATGGTTACTTGAGTCTAGAACTACATAGACGTTCCCTCGAGGCGAAATAAGTATAAGAAACATGGTGATTAGGAAAATGATTTTAGGCCATTCATGGATGTTATTGACTAATGTATCCTACCCTATGATTTATCTCTTCGTCATCCTATTTAAGCCTTTGGCCTTTCGTTTCCAACCCGAACATTACAATCTTATGTGTCTTTCATTTCTGTTATGTCCTCATTATTTATTTCAACCCGTACTTCTTGGCTTATATGCTTTTTGAGTGGGGTTTGTTCATTTGCATTATTGAGAGGAGAGTTTACGGGAAATGATGGATTACGTGATTATGAGCCACGATTGGTGACTTAATTTATGCTAGCTTTACCTTCTTGAAAAAGAGTTGAATGTTTCCTATAAAAAGGAAAAAAGTGTAGGGTAAAGTAGTAGTATGCGGAAACGAATGGTGAAAGGCAGGTGGTGATTCATACCTGCAGTGTATTTTGATCTCAATAATTTTTTTTTTATTAGAGTAGTACAACAAGAGCTGCAAGTGTGTACAAACAGAGCGTAGGGGTGAGAAGTTAGGTACAAATGGGGTTATGAGATGTGTGACATACATTGTGGGAAGTGAGATGAAGCATTTTTGCCAAGATGCTTTTATATGAGCTTCTTATCTATCCCTTCTATACTTTTAGCTTAGCCTGACATTACAAGCCTAATAAAATCCTATTTAATTCTTGATTGTCATGATTTCTTACAATTAGTGGAGAGTGGGACAGAT
The DNA here is from genome assembly GCA_036897725.1 of Erodium texanum. Classification (NCBI taxonomy): domain Eukaryota; kingdom Viridiplantae; phylum Streptophyta; class Magnoliopsida; order Geraniales; family Geraniaceae; genus Erodium; species Erodium texanum. The sequence continues at coordinate 7,464 of JAYMSW010005019.1, read as the reverse complement.
ATACTTAGCATATGAGATTCTTAAGTTCCATGTATAGAGAAAGGAGATACTATGACTAGTGATGTGAAGAAAGAAAGTGAGTCAAGAGAGTAATTTTCAATTCAAGTAACTTTATATTTACCAGAAGTTTTTGAAACTCAATCGTGTATGATGAAATCATCAAAGATTTTAGCTCTGGAAAACAAAATCTAGCGTATTATCTGGTCTTTGTAATCTCTTGATAATTGTTTTGCGCGCTAATTAACCTCTAAGAAAATCTTTTTATCAATATGCATGATTATCTCGACTTTTGCCCACTTTTCCGTAACCTTTTGCATGCATCATCTTAGGAAATTGTGATGTTCTTGTTTTAATTTTTATTTGAGTCTATGAGTTGTGTCATAGGTTGCATTATTTTCGTTAGGATCATGCATTGCATTTTCATTTTTTTCAATTCTTGAATAACGGAGGCCCAGACTCCTCATACAAGGTATATTCTCAAGGTTTAACCAGTTCTATCTTAATATATATTTCTTGGGGCGAGCAAATCTTAAGTGTGAGGTGTTGATATGGACGCATCTTTGTGTCTAAGTTATATACTTTCACCACATTTTATAGTCTTTTTGTCTTGATTTAGATAAATTATCTTCTACTCTTCCACTTTTACGTGTTTTAGGGTATTTTGACTATTTATAGGTATAAATGGACTAGAAATGAGCATTTTTGGAGCAAGTGGAGGCTCACTCGAAGTTCATAGCCAAGGTCACAGCCGTGAAGTGCCTGATGACGCTTCTCAGGCAGAGGCACGACTGTGACTCTCACTGCGAAGAAAAAATTCTCGAATGCAATGGCACTAGAAGTCTACAACATACTTCACAGCCGTGAGGTGTGCTATAACAGCCAGGTTCACGGTCGTAAGGCCCAAAGTAATAGATACCCCGAACTCATGAAGGAACACTCTAGAAGTCTACTGTGAAAGTCACGGCCGCGAGGGTGACGGTAACAGCCTCCTCCACGACTATGAGTCAGGCGGTAAAATCCAAATCATATTGTAATTTAAGGAAAATTTTCCACTTTTATCCCTCCAAATTTATTAGGTATATACAATAAAGTTAGGAAAAAAGAGTGGGAGTTCAGATTAGTTGGATATTGTATCTGCTAGGGCTAAAGGTGGTGATTCCAAGAGTTGCAAATTGAAGATCAGTATTTTATCAACTATTTTCTATCAATAATATGATGGATTCAATTATATCTTCTTTTTCTTCTTCTTTTTTCATGATCATGAGTAACTAAACGTTATAATCTAGGACACCGGATGATTAGGGATTGTTTAACGCTTAACATAGTGGAATTGCTCTAGGTTAGGTGTTTATGTTTAATTCGATCTTAATTCGTTATCTCCTTTGTAAGCTTGATAATCGATTTAAGTTGTTATCTAATACTTGAAAAATGAGGGTATTAATTAATCTAGAACTAAACATAAGTTGGACTTAAGTCCTAGCTAGAAATAGTAGGGTTAATACAATTGCAATAGTCATAGACCCCAACTCAAAAGTTAGAAATTTTTATAGAACTTAATGTTTTGAGTCTCTCTACATTTAGGCTAGAAATGGTTAGATGGTTCGATTCCATTAGGATCCTAAGCTATCGAAAAATTGAGAAACTCAACTCACGACTTAACCAATCAATTTTCTATTATGCTTCAATCATGGTGGAAGCATTGGGAGTTCGAGAAGCCATTAGTTGGGTCAAGACCAAAAACTGGAACAAAGTAATTATAGAGGCGGATTATCAGAATGTGTGGCACCTTATCGCATCCTCTCCAGAGCTCGAATCACAACTCGGCTTCATTATTTCAAACGGCAGGAGGTTACTAAATGGTATCTTAGAATGTTCAATTTGTTTAGCTAAGCGTCCAACGAATAAATCTGTGCATTTGCTTGCTAGATTTGCTCTTCTCAATGTAGACCCTGACGGGTGAACACAATTGTGTTACCCAAACTTATGTCTATTGTGTCCTAAGATGCTATTTGAGCAATAATATTATCCTTATTACAAAAAAAAAAAAGAAGACCAATTTTAACCTGATATAATAATTAATGTATCGGTTGTATTTGTTATTTTAGTAGTTAGAACGTATGTATCTAATTTTGTATAGTTTGTAAGTATAAATATTAAAAATATGGTTAGATAGGATCATATTATTATCTGTTGATAGTTAAAATAGCTAATGTTATTATTGGTTCATCCATTTTGGTGTGATTGCAAGGCAGCAACCTGTTGTCAGACATTAATAACATTGAAGTTCGCGTATATATAGTTCTTTCTATCAAATCCTTGTACAAATGAGTTAAATACATATCATCTTCTTCGATTCAACAATGGCTCATTCTCCACCACATGGATATGGCCTTGTGAACATGATTGACCTTCCCGGAGATGAAGATGATATAGACACGAGGATTCGTTTTTCAACACAAGAATCTATCCAGGAACATCAATCTTCTTCGATTTCCAGTCGAATTTCTACTGCTTCTAATTCCACCGCAGATGCTGGAAAGCATGAAATATTTGTGGTGGCAACCTCGGACTTGGCCGCCCCTACCTTAATCAGGGAAATATCTATTGATTCTCGGACGGCCCTAAAGATCTCGCCCCGACAACGCAAAAGCTCTAATGTGGCGTCCTCTGAGCTCCCTGCAGCACCTCCGCCGCCTACGGATCACAAATACATCGTCATTCCAGGTATTAGAAAACAGACTCAACAAAAAATTTAAACTGGTAGTTAAAGACTCAATTATGATTTTATACTATAACACGCGCCCTCACGGACAAACTCATTTACGAGTTTAGATGTGCAATTTAGAAAGAGATAAAGAGCTCATTGAGAAGAAAGATATGGGCATAAGGAGATGAGAAAATAAGATGTCCATTAGGAACAAATGAGATAAATAGAGAAATAATAAAGCGTGAGATTCTCATGTTCGTGAGGTATTAACTCAAATACCATGTTAGAGAACCCACTACTTAAAAGTTTAAACTGATAGTTGAAGGCTCAATTATGATTTTATATTTTAACACCAGGTTTGGATCCGGAACACCACACTCTTCCTCCCGTCCAAACGCCTCGGAAGCTCGAGCAGCATTCTATTATTTCCCTTCCTAACACGAGCCCCGATTCGGTGAAGAAGTTCGATGAAGCCTACGGCATATTCCCAAAAAACACGGGCCAAGAAGCGCCCCGAGAGTACACTAGTTGTTGGGGATACGTTAATGCGTCGTTGTTGACATGCATAATCTCCATGGCCCTTTTGCTCCTAATTTCCTGTGCTCCCAACATCCCCTTAGTCCAGTTGGACTCCTTGTCCGTGGTCAAATTCAACGTGACCAAGCCGCTAGACTACAAACCAGTGATCAAGGGCACGTACCACTTCCAGCTGGCGATCAAGAATCACGAGACCAAATGGAGAGGAGTGTTCCACCACATCGATTGTACCTTGTACAAGCAGAAACAACATAAAAACTTCTACGAGGAAGAGGCCAAAAATTTGAACGAGATCACGAACGCTACTATTAACCAGCCGTTTAGCTTGGAGCCCGGAGCGGAGAAAGAGGTGCAGGTGGAGATGGAGGTAGCAGATATGCAAGGTTTGGAGTCTGCCAGTTTCGTCCTTTGGGTATCTGCATATGTTTCTTTCGATCGAGCGAGCTTCCAGTGGTACTCTGGAACTCTAAATTTTAATAGCGGCACGCTAGAGATTAACCAGGACACGGGAACACTGTCCAATCATCTTCCTGTGGCTTGTAAATTTTCATTACCGCTAATGTAACATTTACTTCTTGGAAGTCTAATTTTAAGTGGTACATGTTTCATTCATGAATTGGGTTCAAGGAAAAGAGTGCTTGTAAATTCTTCATCTATTAATATGAAAAGGAATTCGTTTATATGTTAGTCCTCACTTGGAATGGAAATTTATATGTTGATCGATTAGCTTAGAAAAGTTTTACGGGTTGAGTGATCAAATTGGTATACTTTAAGTAGTTGGGAACCAGATTGGACACCTTTTTACAAGTTCAGTACCTATACTAAACTGATCACTTCCGACTCAAACATTTAGGTATTTACATTTTTGTTTGGAAGTAAACGTCTTTTTATCTGTTTATGAAAATTAAAGGGGGAGCCTAGTTAGTGCCCTATTTTCCTATTACAGTAAGGATAGCGCTGCTTCAACGTTTTGAGCAACACGTCAATAGTTGTAGGTCTCGTTGGAGGAGAAAGGTGTGCCGGCGCCGACGAGTTCAAAATTCCGAGCACAGTACATCGTCGGCGCAAATAATTTAAATATTTACTTTTGATTTAGTAAAAAGACAGATAATAACATTGAGATTATATGTGTGTGGAGAGTAGTATTTATAAGGAAAAATGAGATTATATGTGTGTGGAGAGTAGTATGTATAAGGAAAAATGAAATCATGAGAGTCCGTCGAGAATTGACGACACTATAAGGGGATGAGATGAGCTGTGGTCGATTTCGCTTCGGACCATTAAAGGAATAACTTAGCTAAAAGCTCAACTTGATAGTTGATGGCCCAATTATAATTTTATATTTTAGCACACGTCCTTACAGACAAGCTCATTTACGGGTTTGGATACGAATTATTTAAGAGTAGAGATGATTCCATCTAATAGATAGATAAGGGCTTAGAAGATAAGAAATTATAAGAGTCTCATGAAGAGCATATAGTATAATAGATAAGAAATTAATACTTCTGAACAAATTGGATTTGAACTCGCGTAAGTGAAGAACTTGATATAGATATCATATTAGAGGACCGATTCAACTAAAACCTCAAACTGATAGTTAAGCTTCATTATAGTTTTTATATTAACATATTCATCGGAATACGTTGCTGCTACACTCCCCCTGACTCGGAAAACAGTGAACAATCTGGCCCAGAAAAACAACCTTCTCAACTATTTACCATAAACTTGGTCGGAACTCGTAGATTCATACCGAGAAACTTTAGGTCCAACATGTTGGATTGACCCCCGGCTGTGGTGGCGTTGAAGCTACTAGAACAAAAAATGTCATGTAGAAAAAGAAGATCCGCGTTAGGAGCTCTCCTCTCCTCTCTTTCCTTTATATTTTTGGTTTTTGTTATTATGTATTATTTATTTTAAATAATTTTTAATTCTTATATAAAAGGCATTTCAAGCATTTTTGAAAAATCATAATTTAAACAATGTTTTTTACCGTTTATTACAACGAATGTTAGGGAATTTCGATATAAACACAATGTTGTTTGGAAAAAAATTTTATTTTTGATCAGCAATTATTATATATTAAGATTTGGGTTTACTTACTTATGTAGAAACAAAGAACACCAAACTTATAATTTTTAACTTTTAAGGATTGTTGTATGATAGACTCAAGACATCATTTGGAGTAAAAATGAGTTCTATTATTACCACAAGACCTCCCAACTTGAGAGAGGAGCCAGAATTTCTTCCCGAACAAGATTTCTCCCCGTTCCCCGACCCCATACCCAATTAGCTTTTCTCTTCCCGGTCACAGACCCGACCCCAACGGATTTGAGGAATCCCCGATCTCCAAACTTGACCCAAATTTTAACATCAATTTTTTTTTTTGACAAATTGCATATGGAAACCCTAAACACTATTAGCCTCAATCTTTACCAAAATATGCAGTAAGAAAAATAAAGCATTTGCTTCTAGAAACGTAGTGATTTAAAAAAAAAGGCAAAAGGAGATGTACTATAAAAGAAGCGAAAAGATGGAATAGTAACGAATGAGATTTGGGAAGCAAGGTCTAAAAGAGAAGTATTAAGACATGGTTTTTTATGTATCATGTATTTTCAAGAAAGTAGACAAGAAGAGAAGAAGATGGTTAAGTAAAGAATAGGATTTGAGAGCAAGGTTTGAGAGAGAAATTTCAAGAATGGTGTATGTGTGTTCTTCACAAAAATGAATTGCGACAGAGAAGAGATTAGAGTTAGTTTAGAATATATTTAATGATATTGTTAGTTATTTTCGTAGTGGGCTTTTCTGTGTAATGGTTTTTATATTTTAAGCCCAAGTAAGAAGCCACTCTATAAATAAAACCAACACATGTATAGTATCGCGGATGGGGCAGGGCAGGGAATGGTCTCACCGACCCCGACTTGACAAGTTCCCCATTGGTGTCCCCCGTCCCCAACCCCGACTGGAAAAAACTCATACAATTTTTCTCTATTGAATCGGGGATACCGGGTATCATTGGATTCGAAACTTCTGTCATTCCTATCCAACATTAGTTGGGAAAGAAGATAGACCCACCAAGAACTATGGAGAAAGGCCCAACATGAATTAAAGAAACATGTAATAAAGATGAAGAATGAACCACTAATAATTCAAAATACAAAAAAAATTGTACTTCGAAATGTATCTATAAAATACAAAAGAACCGGAGGATCATTTATAAGAAGAACAAAAAGAAGAAAACAAAATACCGATAGCCCGATAAATAGTTCATGTAACTCTGAAAAATAGCCCATGTCTCTCTCCATCAAACAAACAGACCCATGACTAGGGGTGTACAAAATTCACCAGAACCGAAAAAACCAGTTGGAATCAACCGGGCCCGTCACTGGCGGCATCCCTGGCGTTGAAGATCAGGAACCGGAGCATTACCGATCGATGCTCGGTTCCTGGACAGAGCACTGGCATTAACCGAAACCGACCGGCCCCTTCCCTTAAGTATACACGTGGCTCATATAAGCTGCTGATCTGGTAGAGATCTACGTCCCATATGACTGTTCTCGTTGATGAGTCTCTAACTCATACGTATTTTCAATGCATTTTCCTTCGCAATTAAGCCTATTTTTCCCTAGAAAGTAACAAAATTAGTCTAATTTATCGCATCGTAAATAAATCGGTTTAGCTTGTTATGGGTGATTGACCCGCCTAAAACACAGCTAAATAAATAGGCGAATTCCTAACGGAACGCGTGACATGACAGTGTACAGGTCAAAGTAATATAGGGATTTGTAAGTAAAAAAATCGAAAATATCGAATCCACGGGACAGTTGTGTATTATTGGTTTCTCTGATTGTGTAACAGAATGTCTTTATGGTTTGGGAAAATGGTTTTGTGTGTGAATGATTGAAAAACGTATAAATAAAGAGCATGCAAAGTAGGCAGAATATGAGAATAACGGATTTAGAATATCAGATTAATAAACATCTAGGATATCCGAGTTCATAGGATTCTCCATGCATGGCAACAAGTCCAGAAAAACAACAAGTTCTTGACAAATTAACTAGGTGTGGCGACCTACTCTCAAGCTAGTCTAACCCCCTCCCGGGCGTATTAGACCCTCATAGAAGTTATCCATCCTACCATCTTCGGACGAGGCATAAAGTTCTGTGTAGATTCTAAATTAAACCCTAAGCAAGGCATAAGATACCACCAAAGTTGGCCCTACA
>JAYMSW010005018.1:0-10429 GCA_036897725.1 Erodium texanum | reverse complement strand
CATGACCCGGGGCAACGATTCGGACTTTCTCCGGATCCGGGTCAGTTCTTTTGCTGATGGTTTTAATTTGCTTGACCCTATTGCTGTGATTGTGCTTCTTGTTGCCAATGGCATTGCCATGACTGGTACAAAAAAGACATCTTTTTTGAACTGGGCCACCTCAATCTTGACCTTCATGGTCATAATTTTCATCATCTTTGTTGGGTTTATTCATGGCAAGGTTTCGAATCTGTCCCCTTTCTTCCCCAATGGGGCTGGGGGTGTGTTTCAGGCTGCAGCTGTAGTGTACTGGTCTTACACTGGCTTTGACATGGTTGCCACCATGGCTGAAGAGACCAAGAAACCCTCCCGGGACATCCCATTGGGTTTGATCGGCTCAATGTCCATGATCACTGCTATTTATGGCTTTGGTTCTCACCATGATGCAGAAGTACACTGAGATTGACACCAATGCAGCTTACTCGGCCGCCTTTGGGCACATAGGCATGAATTGGGCCAAGTACTTGGTGAGCATATGTGCAATCAAGGGCATGAGCACAAGCTTGCTAGTTGGATCATTAGGTCAAGCTCGATACACAACTCAGATTGCTAGAGCTCATATGATCCCTCCATGGTTTGCTCTGATCCACCCCAAAACTGGGACCCCAATATATGCCACCCTCTTGGTAACAATTCTCAGTGCAATCATAGCCTTTTTCTCAAGCTTAGATGTCTTGTCTAGTGTTTTCTCCTTCAGCACGCTCTTCATTTTCATGCTCATGGCCGTAGCTCTACTGGTGAGGAGGTACTATGTAAAGGGTGTCACTGAAAAGAACGATTTAGCCAAGTTCTTGGCTTGTCTATTCGTTATTATCAGCTCTTCTATTGGAGTGGCAATACTTTGGAACTCAAATGTGCGCGGATGGGTTGGGTATGCTATTCCCGGAGGATTTTGGTTCTTGGGGACTCTGGGGATGACATTGCTACCTAAACAGCGAGCTCCAAAGGTTTGGGGTGTCCCGCTTGTTCCTTGGCTACCAGCATTGTCGATTGCGATGAATCTGTTTCTGATCGGATCTCTTGGTGCTGCGGCGTTTATGAGGTTCTTTATCTGCAGCGCGGTGATGCTGATATACTATCTGCTAGTTGGTCTCCATGCGACTTATGATGTGGCTCATCAGAACAAGAAGGATTTGAAAATGGAAGAGGGCAAAGAAAATGCCAACCAAGGGGGGCTATAGAGCTGAGATGATGGTTCAGGATTTGGGTAAGTTGTATAGATTTGAAGAGTTCTAGCTTGTTTCTTGGTAACCTCATTTGTTAGATTGATATGTCCTTTGATCTTGTTTTGATTACTTTCTATTTTTTGGTTGTACTTGTTTTGTTACTCTTTTTTTTTTTTGAAATTTGTTTTGTTACTCTTTGTTTTAGTTGTTAATTTGATTCGAGTATAATTGGGTTGTGATGGTTAAAACAAGCTGTAATATGTCACTACCCTTAACTATGTTTGAATATCATGTCACTACTCTGAATTATTAAAGTGATCATGTCATGATCTCACTCATCCTTCAATGCAGAACTTGATTTAAAAACCACATCTTAATCCAGACATTTTGGAACTCTAAAAACCAACTAATGACAAATATTCTTCCTTGTGTAGACTAAAAGTGCCTATACCCACTGCGTCTGTAGCTTTACATATTGATGATGATCATGTTATCACTATGATTTGATGGTTGTTGATACCTCGTATCTGGTTGATCCATAAATGATAGGGACCGGAACTGTCCGAGGTAGTATGTTATGTTGTAGTGTAAGAAGTCCCGAACCGTGTCCTAAGGGCAAAAGTGGCTCCGTGTGGCAGCGTTCCATCCTTAATAAGCCGATATGATGGTTGGTTTTTTTCCGATTCCACGACTCATGTCAAGGTAGAATTAATGGTGGTTGTGTTTTTGTTCACATATGTCCATATGCACGCGTGTATGGAATTCTATGGTGTCAAATTGCAGATTTCTGTTTATGATGACGAAGATGATGATGATTAGATATCCAACATATATCTTAAAAGCTTAATGTTCGATTATCATCTTTACCTGCAATACAACGAGTCATTGAAATAGGCCAGGCCATACATTCATTACTATACAAAAATGTTGTCAATAAACAGGTGCTGTAAATTTGTAATGGGTTGGAGAGAGCAACGACAATGTAAAAATAAATTATGAATATAAGATCACAAGGACAACACGAGCACCACTAGCACTAAGTCCGATATGATCGTTGGTTTTAAATAAAAGGCCAAAAGAAAGCAAAAGTTGGAGAGTTTGCGACACGCTCTCTCTACTGGTCTCTTGGGCAAATAATAGAATTGCAGACGCTGGTTATGGCATGGCAAAAGAGACCTACGGTGACCGGCCAAGGGCCTACAACGAGGGGAAAGGGGGTCGGCGGCACCCGTACCGACAAGACTTAAAGGTTGAGAGAATTGCTGAAATGTGTTTTTATGAATTGAGCACGAATTGAAAAATGTCCAATGAAAAAAAACATGCCACAAAGGACCTAATAAAGTTTACGCAGTCAAAAACCTAATTTTTCCATTAAAATGGATGAAAAATAACAGAATAATCGGTTAAAATGGACATAATATTCTTCTTGTGATCGTGTGCCCAGCACATGGACCTTATTTTTCCTAAAAATCCTAAACTATCCTCTAGTTTCCCTAAACCATAAACGAAATCTTGGAGTATACCCTAAACTACCACAAATCAGGGAATCAAAGCTGGATGCCGGAGCCAGAAAATCAAAGTCAGATAACGGCCACTCCTCGAGCTGAAACCAGCCCTAGTGCTCTCTCTTAAGGCGACTGTCATGCTCATAAAAAGTTTCATTAAGAGAGAAGGAAGCTCCGACATCATTTTGAGTAAGTCAAGAGAGTTCCGGAGCGACGTCGTACGATTTAATGAAACATGTGTGAAACATGTGGCTATCAGAACAGGTGTCACTGGGCTGGCTCTTTGGTTGGCTGGCCTTATCTGTTGGAAGTCAATGCGTCTCCTTCATCTTGGAAGAAACCAGTAGCCTTAGTTTATAATAGGAATAGTGATAATTTGTAAATACCCAATCGATCAACAGTTGGGTTAGTCGAATTTCAATACATGTTTGAATCAAATCATCAATCAACACGTTTGGGTTCAAATGTATTTGGAGATTTCAGGTAATACATTTGACAGTGGTATCAGAGCCCCGTTCTTGCAACCGTTGGAGATGAAAATCAAGAGGTGCCATGAAAATCAGAGTTACATGTTTTAACTCTGGAAGGGAAAACAAGTTAACTCTATAACCCATTTAAAGCTGGTTGATAGTGGGAGAGAACCTTATCCACACTAAGATACAAAAGTTGTGGAATAAAATTGAGGCCTGTCGTAGATACGAGTATGGATTGAAGGAGAAAGTGGAAGCGGAGAAGCATCGTAAAGCAAAATTTTAGCTGAGAAACAAGCTAATGAGGATAAGATCTAGCTAAGAAAAGAGGACGGAGTTCTATCTGAGATGATAAATGTGATTGATAATATGCAAGCGAGAGGGAACCGATTTGAGCAGCAACAACAAGAGAGAGATGAGCTTGCATGCAGTTGAGAAATAACTTCAAGCTAGATTGTGGGCTGAACAACAAACTTGGGTACAACAACAAGCAGTTATTAATAAACAAATAGAGGAGCAATTGGCTGTAGTTAGAGACAAGAAGAGCTGAGCTTGTTCGAAAAAGAAGAATTTCCGAAGGGGGCTAATTTAGTGTTGTCTAAGAAGGGAATGGTGTCTGGAGAAATGCTTGAGGCTGGTTATTAACGCCAAGAGTGTGTGCAAGGTGCTCGCTAAAATACCAACTCAGAAATCAATCCTTGAAACTGAGATAATATTGATTTCATTTGGGCTATGCTCTTACCATATAGTTAAGAGAATTAATTGAAGTACGGAGTGGCTAACTGGTATTGGTATCTGCCCATGCTTTCACAAATTGTTGAGAGTGGTGACAATTTCATCGATAAGTTAGGATCTTTTGAATTGCACGTTGTTTTGAAAATTCGTTGTTTGAGAAATGAGTTTTTCTTTGAGGGTTATAAGTTGGCAAATGCTATGGCTAGTGTTGTAACTAATTTTCCTTTTGAACTGGATGATGGAATTATAAGTGGAGGGATGCATGACAAGCCTACCAGTCAAGTACTGTAGGGAAGTCAAATGACTACCCAATTTTAGCAAACCCTAAGGACTAACTATACGGGGAAATCACTAGCTATCTTGTTATTTGTGTTAATCCAAGCCGAATCGAAGTTTGGTTTTGGTTTTAGAAATGTAAGAACATGCAATTAACTCGAAATGCAATTAAACAAAGCAAAGCAATTATATAATGAAGTGTTTCAAATGAGAGAACTATCTAAGGCATGGGATCTTAGAGAATTAAAGTTGACATTGGGTCATCCTATCGATCTTGTGAGGTGAACTAAATTAAGGTGGCCACATAGTCTCTTTGAACTAATCTTAACCCTCTAATCTTAGGCTAAGTGAATCCATAACTCTGACTCAAACACTGACCCACTATCCCTAGATAGGATTTAAAATGCTAGTCTAGGCTAATTATGGCCAACTAGCTAATCTCATTTCCCAAGTATTGAAAAACTAATCATAACAATCACCAAAGCAATTAAAGAGGTGAAGCATTAAGCCCGAAATACCCTAATTCACCTAATCTAACATCATCAACACAAGATTTCAGGGTTACCCAACATCAACAATGGAATCTTTACTCACTCATGCCTTAGAACAAAAGGATTTAGCTACTCATGGACCTTGATAGAGACTTCATGAATAGATAGAGAAGAAAAAAAAGACATAGAAATAGTAGAGAGAATGATACAAAATACCAATTTGTAGTCAATCTTCATTAATCTCCAAGGAAATCCAAGAATACAAGTTTTCGCTGACTAGAAAATGGGAGCCTCTCTCTCTCTATAGAAATAAAAAATATCTCCGATCCCTTAAAGCCCTAAAAAATTATTTATAAGTTTTAAAAGTTAAAGGAAAAAGGGTAAAATTACATAAAATGTCCATTCAGCGCATTCTCACAGACTTCGAAACGGTGGTGCCCGAGGACGGCACGACCGTGCCCTAGTTGGGTCTTTGGTCCAAGTTTGAAGTAATCTGTACTTGGAAACGAGTAAGGCACGGCCGTGCCCAAGTCCGGGAAGGTGTCTCGAGGACGGCATGACCGTGACTATGGTGGTGACACAAATCCTAGAAATCTTGGAATTTCTCAAGTCTTCTGGACAGGAGGAGGGCACAGTCATGCCCTATGGTGCCTTAGGACGACACGACCGTGACTGAGTTAAGGTTATCAAGCATGGAAATGGAGCTCTTCCAAGCACTGAGCATGACATGGTAGTACAGTAAAACCTCTATAAATTAATAATGTTCGGACTGTGATATTTTATTAATTTATAGAGATATTAATTAACAGAAAAGTGTGTTTTTTGATGGACACATCCATTGGCTTGATCAAAAAATGCATGACAGGAAAATTTTGTTTGTGGTAGATAACTATCCAACACATCCAAGAAATATGGAAGGGTTGCATAATGTTGAGTTAATCTTCTTTCCACCCAACGTGACATCAAAAATTCAACCTTGTAATGCAGGAATAATAAGAGCTTTCAATATGCACTACCGCATGAGGTTTTACTGGTGGGTTTTAGAAGGCTATACATTGAGACAATCTGATCTAAGTAAGATTAATAGTTTGGATGCTATCAATCTTATAGCCTCGACTTGGATAGTTAATATTGAACAAGAGATAATAGCAAATTGTTTTCAACACTGTAAAATTTGTTTAGGGGATAAAGTTTCAAGAAATTTAAATAAAACCACTTGTGACAATGATATTCATGAACTTGAGGTCATGATTAAAGACCTTGGCTCCACATTTTTTAGCACGGGTTCCTCCTCAGATAATTTCGGGCTAGACGACTTTTCGGGAGGGGAAGGTTCCCTCCGTGCTCTCTTGTTGGAAGATCCAAGCTTCCTAAAGAACTTGGGCATAATGGACTGGCTAAAAAGGGAGAAGAAGTGCAGAAATTGGTCCAACAGGGAAGCTCATGGTCTCGGGCACATCTTGGAGGTGGTCGGTGCCAGCCTAAGGTACGGTCGTGCCGTCCTCTGGATCACGGCAGGAAATCTGGCACAGGGGCTGCTTTTCTCGGTATCACGGCACGTACTCGGGCACAAACATGCTTGACTGTGTATTGCAGAACAGATATGGACATGGCCTTGCTCTGGGTCGTGCCTCTGAAAATTTCTGCTATGGCTTGGGTCTGCTTCCCTTCACGGCATGTATGTTGGCATAGTCGTGCTTCCTGTTGTGCCTATGTATGACACTGAGTTCGGGACTCTTATTTGGGCTTAACTCCAGGCTCTGCACAGAATGTATGGTGGTTGTGGCTATTTATGTTTTGTGGTTCACGGTGGTGTAAGGGACTGAGAATGGGTAGGTTCGGTGGTGTTGTTTGTAAGGGAAATGGAGAAAGAAGGATAACGAAGTGAGATGATGAAGAAGAAGAAGATGTGAGATGGTGAGGATGTATGCAAGTTCGGGAATAGGTTTGTGTGAGGTGAGATGCGGCAATGGAGAAGAGAAAAAAGGGAAGAAGCAGATAGAGGTCGTGAAATTCGGGGTGTGGTAGTTAGGGGAGAAGATTTCCAAAATAGGAAATAGGTGAAAAAGAAGAAAAGGGGTAACTTCTAGGTGTTGACTTTGACTAGGATTTAGGAAATTAGGGCTAGTAGTTGGTGGGCTTAAGATTTAGGTTGGGCTTGGAGTTGGTTTGATTGCGTTAGATGTAGAACAAATCCCAAACTGAAGCCCACTTTTCGAAGGTAGATAGCGGTACGGACCATGGCACGACCATGACAGAATACATGCCCGTTGATGGCACGGTCGTGCGTCAGTCTGTGACATAAAGTTTGAGGTGTATTGTATCTTTCTCGGGACAAGAAAGGTTCAAAGTTTGGGGTGTTGATGCGGGTGCATCTTGCCTCTAAAATCAACACTTATTTCCATTCTTTAAGTCGGTTTCATTCCCATTTTAAGTATAATAAGATCCTTTTCTTCCCATTTTACCTTTTCTGGCATTCTGACCCTATATAGTGAAAAGAAGCAAAAATGGTAAAAAAAAATCTAAGTCCGGATCGATTGGAGCTTCACCAGCTATGTGACGCACGTTGCTTAGCCCGTCACGGGCTTTCTAACGCATGTCACCTGAGGAGTATGTGACCGTTAAGATACTTGGCTGAGCAGAAAGCAACATAGCGCATGATGTAGTTGGTGACATGCGTTACCAAGTGCGTCATACGGTGATTAACGCGCGTCACCTTAACAGTATCTTGACAAATTAATTCTCGAGAAAAACAGTGAGTAGCCTTGGAGCTAACACGGCAAGTGACGCCCGTCAGCTAGGGCGTTACAACAAAAGTATATACAAGGCTGGGGGGAATTGGAATCGTCGAGACGTGCTCCGTGACGCACGTCACCAACAATGTGACGGACCCCATGACTTGTGTCACTAAGTCCATCATGCACCAGAATCGTCGTGTTTTACTATTTCGCCCTTTTTTAGTTAAGATGTATAAAAGCCAATTAGGGCACCGAAATTAGGGATCATGTTTTCTGTTTTGGAGCTCGAAATTCTTAGAGGAGAACCAAGGGTTTGGAGCTAGAGAAGCTTAGGGAAGGATTAAAGAATCATCTTGTGGTATTGTATCGATTGTACTTTATGAAACTCATTATGTTTTCTTTGTGTTCTACCTTCTGTTTCCTTGCTTTCTCAATCATGAAGAACTAATCCCACAATCTAGGGTTACGGGGTATTAGGGTTTGATTTCATGGCAATAAGCTAAAGTAATGACATGATTGTTGATATGACCTATTAGGATTAATCTCTTTTGAGACCTTAATGCTAAACCTAGATTGGCCATCTAGGGGTAGAAATGAAAGGGGTTAATGCCGCTTGTGAAGGGAGTTAGTCAATTTGACAAGATTTAGAAGTGACCTAGTTTAGATCCTATGTGGCGACGGTAGCACCAACTTTGGCAGCAGCTCTTGACCACAATCTTGAGTTAGTGTTTACACAAACCTTTAAGCCTTAGGGTTATTTACACCTCAACCAGCAATGGCTTGGAGGATAATACCGACAAGGGACCTAACGCCTTGCAAGAGGCTTAGGACTAGTTTGAGAGTACTCTGCTGCACCTAGATAGAAATCAACAACATGCCATTGCTTTAGAATTATTGTCATGAATGTACCTTATGACCCAGTACCCTGGATTCCGTTAAATTGAGATTTACAAAATCGACAATTTACTTTGTGATTTTCATCTCTACTAGCATTTTACTTTAATTTGTCTTCAAGTTTACGAAACAAACAACAAACCATTTGCAAACCTTGAAATAGTCTACCTCACAAGCATATTAATTAATAATTCCTCATTGCTCCCGTGGATTCGATACACTAGGGTCTTTATTTATGAAACCCTATATTACTTTGACCGGTTCACTGTCGTTTCACGCACTCCATTGGGAACTTTTCGTTTTATAGGTAAATTATGAGCGTGTCGTCGGGCCATATGTACATGTGTAAACTCGGTGCAATGTGAAAGGGATCAAAACACGAACCATTCAGAATTGCGAGGTGATGATTGAATAGATGGAAATCACTTACTAAGGTGTACAAATGTAGGTTGTTAAAGTTTTGTATACAGAGGGGATGACCGTTGTATTATTTCGATGCAGATTTATGACTCACATCTTGTCAGCCATGATCGTGGCTTGGTTTTTGTTAACACCAACAAGGATTTCTATAAGGAAAAAAATTCGTTTTTCCTTGCACTTATGGCAAAACAAGTGTTCTACATAAACGATCTTAAAGTCGGTCTTAGTCGAAAATTGTCAACAAAATGACCTATAAGGGATCAATTCAGCCCGAGAACGCCTAAAATAGAGGACAATGTTTAGTCACTCTACAAGGTTGAAGATGGTTACTAAGAATCGGTCATCAATGCGACTATTCCTTTATCATATTTATTCATTAAATTAGTTCCAATACCTCATGCCAATGTTTGTACCCAAAAGGCCATCCAAGGCGATGATGATCAAGAAGATGATATAATTGATGGCAAGGATGAGTTAGAAGGGTATAATAATGATGAACGAGAATCAGATGATGAGGATTTTGTTTGTAATCATTGATTGCTTATGTAATCGTTGTGTAATAATATATAAAACATTAATGTTATTCTATGTAATCACTGATGTACAATAATCATGTAGTGAATTCCTTTTTTATTTTATTTTATTTTTTTATGTTTTGATGTATTTTGGGAAAAGAGTTAAAATTGGAATCTTCCACTAATGGTCCAAAAAAATTGAAGTACCGAGGCATAGGCAACACATAATTTAAATTTTGTGTTGCCCAAGCCCAACTTCAGAAAAAACTTGGGGGTATTAGTGAGTTTCTGAATCTGTCCACTAATGCCCCAAATTTTTTCAAAGTGTTAGAGCATGGGCAATGCAAAATTTAAATTTGCATCGCTCAAGTCATTATAACATATTGGGGATCAGGTTAGTTTCTCACTTCTTCTCTCCTTCAATACATTCTCCTCTATCTTATTCCTCTACTACGTTCAGCCATTGTCTCGTACCGTCTAGCCTTTATCAAATTGTGTCCCGTCCGGACATTGCTCCGAGTTGTCCTGTCTGGAACCTGAATCCTGAAGTCTGTCATGAGTGATGCGAGTGCATCTTGTGATGATTTTGATACATTTTAGTCATTGCTTTTAAACTTTTCGGTCCTTATTTTAGTTAATATTGAATAAAAACTTCTAGAATTACTTGCTTTTGTGTTTTGTGGTCCATTGTAGATGAAGTGACCAATTAGAGCTGATATGGGGAAATTTGGAGGAGTTTTGGAGCATTTCAGTATTTCTAGTCCAAGAATGCCTAGAGTTAAGGTCATGCTATGAACCGTGCCTAACTAGCTTCATCTCCATGTTGTGTTGTCCTTGATGATGCAGACGCATCCTAGTGTCTAATTCAACGCTTTTAACCCATTATTTAGTTATTTTCGTTCCTATTTGTGTTGGTTTGATGATCTATTATTCTCTCTTTATTGCTCTTGGCTATTTTACTTGTGGCATGAGGAAACGTTCAAAAAGAAGTGTTTTCGAGCAAAGTAAAAAATGGAACATATGGGTGTCACAACGATGACTCAAGGAGCCTTTCTTGGAGAAAACACGAGTCCAGAAGCCACTGTGCTACCATACTGCTCACCACGAGTATGGCGAGCAGAGTGTTGGAGGGTTGTCGCCACTGTTCTGGCACGGCGCTTCACCCGGGAGGGACCAGGGG
>JAYMSW010005017.1:0-10429 GCA_036897725.1 Erodium texanum | reverse complement strand
TACTCCGTAATCCCGATGCTACTCTTCTATCTCGTTACCAATGTCTTATCAGTATTCAATTCTCATTTCTTCTATTTTGCTGATTTTGGTATGCTTCTTCGATACATGCAGGTTCTGGTCTTCCATAGAGCCTGATTCGTTGAAGAGTTGGGTTGATGGTTGAGTATTATCGAATAACTTAGTGAAAAAAGAAAGTATAGTAATATATGTGTGAGGTGTATTTTCCTCGAGACACGAGAGTTCCACACATTGTGTAAAATTTTCATTGAAGTTTTCGAGTCTCGAATTCTATTGAAATTTATGCGTGGTGAAAGAATAGCTTTTGTTGCGTATATATATATATCAAAATCGACACAAATTAGGGTTGAAAGATCTGACAATTTCAAGAAATTCATGTTTGTTTCTTAAAGGATAAAGTTGCAATTAGCTTATCTGGTTCAGTCCTCCCTTCGTGATTTTTTTTGTTGGTTTGATCCATGACATAATTTGATACATGGAAAGTATGATAATAATATAATTTTGAATGTTCAATGTGTAATCCTAAACCAAGAGACAGCCATCAAATCCTTCAACCGAGGAGAGAAGATGAAAGTAGGAATAAAGTGGATTTTACATCAATAAAGAAGGTTTATTCCAATACATATGTCATATATGCTAAATGTTGCACCAAAATTTTATTTTTAGTAAAGTGATTAATAAGAAAAATTAGAAGTAATCTCTTATCCAATTACAACCCTAGAATCATGATTGGAAGTTAAACAGTACAGACGCGCGAAGAAGATAACAAAACACAATCCAAACTAATCCACAAAAGTATTGTCATATTATATTTGATATCCCTTTTTTCTCATAAATCTCAATGCACAAAATTGGCTTCAGAAGAGCCCAAGAATATCATTTTGGGTCCTAGGTCATGTACTTAGGACTACACAGGATTTACAGCAGCTTTGTATCCCCATCAAGCCAAGTACTTGAACAGGTTAGGGTTCTCCTTGTCCCTCTCAAGATAGTCCCTTGTGATCAGATCTTCAAGCCTCTTCTTGATCGCTTTTATGTCAGGCTACGCACAACAAAAACACAATATATACTTTCAGTAGCTGCCACCACAAACATGAACCAAGAAACAGCTTTCTACTCTTTCCACACATCAATACTTGAACCATAATAATTAGCTAGCAACATAACAGAAAGAAGAAGAGTAAGAAGTCAAGGAAATGAAGAGATGGGTAATGTTGATAATTAGGTATTAGAGCAAAGACAGAAAGAGAGAGAGGGAGCAAGGATGTTTTTTGTTGTTACCTTGAACATGCGACCCAACTGCTCAACACACTCCATGACTAGCTGTTGATATCCCAAAACTTTCCTGCTCTTCATGATGCGGACAATGGAGGCATCGATGGCATATCGCCTGTCCTTGTCCACATCTTCAACAACCTTCTTTCTGTCATCAACAGGTGGTAGAGGAATCTACAAGATACAAAAAGATTATGAGCACTTGAAGGTCAGAAACAAGGTAATAACAGAAAGAAAGCATCATAATCCAATACCTTTATCCTCCTCATTCGATCGGTAAACTTGTTGTTGAATGAGAAGTAGTCATTCTGAGAGATGGTCTTGGTGATGGGCTCCTTGGTGAGGACCTTGTACTTGGAGCACGACAAGGAATGGAGCAACCTAATCAAGTCATCGCTACCCACATTCAGTTGAGTCATGATTTCAGAATAACTCAATCTATCTGAGCCATTGAACAGCAGCAGTGCAGCAGCCTGTCAAAATTCACAACCAGGTAATCAGAACCCATACTCTCACACACACACGCAGAGGGGAAGAGAAATAGAGAACTACCTGGTAAGTTGAAACAACCAGTTCAATCTCCTTAGCATCAAACTTGCCCTTAATATTGCAAGTTCCCAAAGAGTAAATCCAAGTGAGCTTTCGGTGCTTTGTCTTGGTCTGATAGAACTCCTTGAAAACTTCAATACACCTTACCTGTTTGTGAAGTACAAAGAAAATATGATCAGTTGCAATACAATTAAATATAGAGGCATTAAAATATCCACAGCATAGGGACAGACATTACCATCTCAGCAGGAAGGATAAGATCAAAAGATTTGTAACTTGGCCAAAACCCAGTTGTTAGAACTGTCACGGTCAGATCAATGCCATGATTTGCAACTGGGTTACTGTTAAGATGCTCCTCAAAGCTTGCCTGATTTTCCCTCGCCAATGTCAAATCTGTGACCTGCAACCATGGTAATGTCCCAGTAGTTAAGTTACTGCTGCGCATAGAAAACAAAAAGGTTTCCCAGTGACTCAAGGATAACTCACCATCCCCTCCATCTTTGACGTGAACTGTCCACCACATTGCTGCTTCAGTTTTGTCAGAATACTCCTCTCATGATCATCGTTAGCACTCCTATCAAAAAGTAGTCTGCGGGCAAGCTTCTTCCTGCGAGGAGCTCAGATCATACATACCTACAAATTATTTCTTGAACAGGCTCGAAATTCAAAAATCAAAAACACAAAATTAAGCACTTATAGAGGTTACCTGTAGAATTCACCGAACAGATCCTTGTCACAGATATATGCAAGTAGCTTGACAACCTACAGAAACCAACAAGAATTATTTTTATTATCAAAAATCATTCCAAAATAAACTAATTTCATGTGTTCTAAACTCGGGTAATGACATATGTAAAGTGTGATATGTTGTTGTTACCTTCTCAAGGGTATCTTCAATGGCTTCATCACTCAACTTCTCACTACCACCCTTTTTGAGAACATTATCACAAAAGGTAGCCAGTAATTCGGCACTGGAACTGCCAGCAACTGTCTTGTTACAGAAAACCTCGAAAGCTTCTTTTAGAGCCTATTGGACAATTACAACAATCAGATGGCATTTCAGACAAAACAGTATGGCATGTGCTAAACTAAAATTATCCAATACAAACCTTGTGGAAAAGGGTGTGATTTGCAAAGCAGTCATTCACGTATGCCATATACTTGTCGTGAAGATTGATTATCTTCCTCACAAGAATCTGGCAATCACAAATTAAAGTCAGTTTAGAGTTATAGCCTCCCCGAAAATGCCAAAATTAAAATGAATACTTACCAAATTTACTTGTTCTTGCGCACCAGGTGCACTTCCAGCCTGTGGAAGAATAGTTCTTAAAATCACATCACAATTAATTGTACTATGAAAAGAACAGTGTACAGTTCAATATAGAACCTAGAGCCAATTAATATAACTGATCCTGACATGAATAAGCTTATTCTTCCATCACTAGTAACAGAAGAGCTATTCACTTATGTATATTTTTTTTCATTTCCTCCTTATCTATAAGGAGAAAGGGGATTCAGAATTGCAAAGTTGGAAGTTAAAAAAAAGGCATGCATGCAGACATTATTACATGAGTTACTGACACAGTTCTAACTTGTTACTCGTATATTAATGTTATAACCAACCTGATTACTTCCAGAATCCTCAGCCTGTTGTACCAGAGTTGTACCTTCAACAGTAACATGCTGTTTGAATACACCGGAAACAGGTTCCAGGCCTTTGTCAATTTTATGGTATAGCCTATACATCCTAGAGAGATCATCAACCTAATACAACAGAAAACCATGTCATTACACCATTATAGTAGTGGAAAAGGAAAATGCAGTAGCGTAATGAACCATCACTATCAAATTAGTAAATGATACCTTATCATCTCTAAGCAAGGCACGACATCCAGAGTGCTCCTTGTCAAGTAGTTGAGTTGCATAAACCACTAGCAGCTCCCTTTGCACAGCCTACATAAAAGAACAAACATAGAGCAATAGATATAGTTACTTACAAATTGAACAAGATTATACAAGACCCCAGTGAGATACAAAATTCGAATCCATTACAATCAAATAACAAGCCACTGGTTGTTTTCAACTGACCTCAACTAGCTTTGACTCGGTGCTATTATGCAGGTAATGAGAAACTCGTTCCCTCTCCTTCTTCAAGCACTCCTCAGCCTATGAATTATAACGGGACATGTTAGAACTATCTGGTCTTGTCACAAATTATATACAACCAACACCAAATAAGCAAATACTAGCCTTCAACATGTAATCTGGACAGGAATCCTCAACGATCCAGTTGGATGCCTTCCGAGAATAATAAGCAGAAGTATCTTTAAGCATATGAGCTTCAAAGTCTGATTCGTAGGCCTCCATCTGACCCATTCCAATTTCGACAAATATACCAGTAATGTTCTTCAGCAATGCTCTATCAATCTGCTCTCCCTCACGTTCTTTATCGATCTAATTAAATACTGATAGTTAGTGGACATCTATTTGTTACAATCTAACAATAGCATAGGATATTCAAAGCAGAAAACTTACAATAGCAACCACAGCATCTTTGACTTTAGTCTTCACCTCTTGGTAAACCTGGAGTTATTTATTCATACATAATATTGTAGGATTAGAAACATTAACACAAGATAATAAAAAAATACAGGCTCAATGTGTATGCAAGTTATCACACTGAAAGGGAATAAGAACAAACCAAGTCACGGAAGCAAGTAAGGCCAACTTCATGCAGGCAAGGAAGTGATCTCCGAGAAATGAAATATCGGTCAAGATAATGGAAGAACCGAGACAGCCACCTAACCATAACTTTGTGATTTGTCCACCTATGAACAAGCTCCCTCAGCATAAACTCATCATGCTTCAGTCTGATGGCAGGCAATACCTAATAACAATAACACAACATAAATATTCTGAATCTTAACCTTAAAACTAAAATGTTCAAATACTATCTGTAACCATAGATGCAATTCAAATAATCAGTTCTACAACCCAAGAAATAGAGTAAAATTTTGATATAGCAAGGCAAATATTCATTACTTTTGAGGTAATGTAGACTTCAAAAGCCTCTCTATACTTGTCATAGAGCTGTTGAGAATAATCATGAGGGGGCTTCTGAGTACACATATTGTAAATAGTTCTGTAGACAACAAATCAAGAAATAACAATCAACAAACAACTCAGTAACATGAACCAACAATTTCAAAGGTATGACAAAGAACATACGTGTACAGATTCATGTACTCTTCAGGGCTAAACTGCTTCTCCGGCAGCCCCTCCAGGATATTCTCCAGCTTGGCAATCCAGTCCTGCATAGACGCCCATCCTTCATCCAGTAGAATCTGCTTCTTATCCATCATAATCTGCATCAATCACACAACGATTCACAACCACATCCAAAATAACTCAAATCTCCATCACAAAACCCTAAAACCTAAACCCTCGCTCCAATGCAAAACCAACAAAATCGCCTTACCATGTCAATTTACGAATATTTGTGAATATGTACAAGTATAGAGAGGCTTTTGAGTATTGTCTTAGGGATATTGCCTTTGGGGTGCAAGGTTGAAACAGAGGTTCTCGGTCTTTCATTGCAAGCTTGCCAATGTTCAGAGGGTGGAACCCATCAACATCCTCCTCGATACTGATTTCAGTTAGGACTGTCTCTTCATTTATATGCTTTGGTAATGGAAGCTGGACCATATACCTGCAGATGATACAAAAGAGCCTTTCAAAAACATGCAACACAGTTTTTCTCAACAAGCACGTTGGGAGGTGATGGAAGTCATCCCGAAGAACCTAATTTTCACATCTCACATGCACTTAAAGATGATAGGACATGTCGCCTTGAGAATGAGCATCGTTTTCATAGCAAATTATGCCAAAGACTATGATCTTTTTGCGATTTTTACAATCACAATGGATACATATATCAATTATATGGATAATATCATAACTAATTTATAGTTAAAAAGAAAAAGGAAAAAAAAAAACTAAGGCCGCTTCATGGCTATATTGTTTTCAGCATTAATGTTGGCATTACTGCAATAGAGGTATTTGAATCTGATGTTTATGTTCATCTGGATAATTGGTACTAACTACTAAGTGAGAGAAGCATAGCAGAATAAATTGATGCTCATCAATTAATTGAAAATCTACTGGTCGTATGTATATAAAATCATTAAAAGACTAACAGCCATGCTAATCGATTATTTCACCTACCATGTACATCAGGATTTGCATTTAGCTCATGAACCTTGTCAATCACCTCAGCTTCAGATACTTCCTCGGGAAGGTCGATGTCGAAAGACTTAATCCCAACTTCAGCACATGCCTTTCTCTTCATAGTCACATAGCTCTGAGAGTCCTTCCTGCAGCCCACAATCACCACAGCCAACCCAGGTACCTGCACAACTCAAGCAAGACAATATTCAAAACCACACTCTAAAATCATGGATAGAGACTCTAAAGATTGAAATCTTACATATTATCAATTGAAATTAGCAAAATCGCATTGAACCAAGCTTAGTATCAACACCAATATACAGAGAAGGCTAAATCATTAAATCTAATTCCAAATTGAAACCAACAAAATCACATTGAACCAATCATCGCAACAACACTACCATACAGAGAAGGCTAGATCATTGAACATAATTCTAAAATGATTAACCCAATTAGACAAACAACCCAGATATGACACATCACTACTCAACAAAACCAATCTTCTCAGAGTCTTGCAGCATTGCTACATGCACACCGATCCTTCATAATCTGACCAAATCATAATTTGTGAACTCTAGTTCATACCACTCAAATCAGGTTTAACTGAAACGTAAAGCATCTGAATCAAAATAATACTGATTCACAAAACATCCGAAGCTAATTGAACTACAACAGTAAGATAAAACTCAAATTAAGCGAGAAATGTAAAGCATGCAAGTCCAACTAATACTGATTCACAAAACATATGAAGCGAATTGGACTAAAAAACACTAACATAAACTCAAGTTAAGCAAGAAATGTAAGTTCAGATCGATTAATCAAAACCAAACACACAGAGAAGAAAATCGACCTTGCCGAATTTCTCCCGGAGTATATGAACCTCGGAGGCGATCTCGGATCGGATGGTCTGAGCGATGGATTTTCCGTCGATTATGGTGGCCTTCTTCTCGCCGGAATCTGATGCCATTTCCGCGCCGAGATCGTAGCTTCTCCTTCTCTGCTATCGGAAACTGAACGAATCTTATCACTCTCTGACTCAGTGACTCGCTCACTCCTTAACGGACCTCACCGCTCAGCTCACCAATCACAAGTGGCCCAAATCTCACATTCCCAAGACAAGCTAGTCCAATGGACTGGCCTGACCCAGAGGATGAGATGACTGATATTCCCAAGACAAACCAGTCTACTGGGCCAACCTGACCCAGAGATTGACTCTTGGGCCCACTGTTGGTTGGGTTTTCTTTTTCTCTAATTATGAAAATAATGATGATGAAGATTGGTTGAATTGAGTTTCTATCAAGAATAAACTTTTGTTGTGTTGAATTATTTTTCAATTAGATTGATTAATAAAACAAATCCATTGAATAAAAATATGATGTATAAGATATTATAAATTATTATTGAATTCAATCATTGTCATATTGAAATATGACTAGCTTCTTACAAGATTTTCTTTTATTTATCTTATCAACTTAGATATTACATTATTTTCGAGGAAAAAAACTACTATCACCTCTTCAAACTCGGTTTTCTATCAATCTAAATAGTCTTTTGACTAATGGGTAGATTCAGAAATTTTTTAGGAGAGGGCATTATTTATTCTAAAAATTGTAAAAATATCTTACAATGATATGAGATTGACATCTTTAAGTCGATAAAAAAAGTATTTTTTTTATTTTAACAACAGAATTATTTCGTTCTTCAAACGAAAAATAAAAAGAAAGAAAATGTATGATCTTTTCGATCGATTAAGAGATTAAAGATATTTCTTTTAGTATAATCCTCTACACGGAGTTTTTTTTTTTTTTGGGTGTTATATTAGCCAAGGGTAAGTTAGTTGGAGTTAAACGTGTTGTGGTAGCTGTTACCTAACAAATATTGTAGAATTAGAATATTAATTAAATAGATTATTTAAAGGTTGCTTATCGCTGATCAGTAGAAACAACACATCTAGAGCTTGAAAATAGCAATGAAGCTTTATGGAGCTTCCATATCGACTTGCACGACCAGAGTCATGACTTGTCTCCGTGAGAAAGGCGTTGACTTCGACCTCGTCCCCGTCAACATAACCGCCGGTGAACACAAGCAGCCTCCTTTCTTGGCCAAGAATGTAAACATATATGAAAGTCAACTATGTGTGGTTTTTGACTTTGTTGACACTAACCTCAATCTAATCAAAAACTTTCTATGTTTGTCTATAGCCCTTTGGCCAGATTCCTGCTCTGGAAGATGGGGACCTTACTCTTTTTGGTAAGTTCTAATTTGTTTCCTGTCCTTAACTATGTCCTAAAATTAGTGTTTTATTTTTGATCCTTTTTTCTCACCATATGTTATTAGTGTCCTAGTCTAGTTTGACTTGCACGTATATGAATCTAACTCGTTTATTTATGATTGTAACTATATGTTAGTCTATATGTGGATATTTAGTTTTATGTTACGCTAACTTAACCTCAAACCCTTTCACATCTGTACCCGAATAGTTGATCCTCTAGAATCAATTCGACCAAAGTTACCTTTTAATTATGAAGCCCAGCATAGTATGTGTTTGACCTGGCTCTTTTTGGTCTTCTCCTTATGTTCTAAAATCGGTGTTTTATTTTCGATCTTCTAGTTTGATCCACATAGTATGTGTTTATGTCTACAATACATAGTTTGACTTGATTACTTGTGACTTTAACTTTGTGTTGTAGGTCATATGTAGATGCTTAGTTTTATATTATAATTTGGGTAGATACGTGAATAGAATACGTAAAACTCAAGTGAAATCAAAATTAAAAAAAATATTACATGTTGGGATGTTTGTTTGTACCCGCGTGTCTGGTTTTTATCTGTTTTTAGTTTTTTTCTGTTCGAGATACATTTCTATATGTTCTAAGTCCCTCCTTTAGGGTTAGTTTGGTTGTTGTGACTTACAAGCATGGCTCGGTAAAAAGCTAGTTGCAGGATTTGTTTCCTGCCTCTTCTAATTGCTATGAGGGTTAATGTTCTGATTTGTTCTAGTTCTACTATGTATATCATACTCGGTTGATATATAACATCTTAACTTCTTTTCTAAAAAAAAAAGAAACCCGACATAATATATTTGACCCGTTTTCATAAAACATAACACTTTAGCCTAGGACACGTTTGGGCATGAGTAATATTTTCCTCTTCCTCACAGAATCAAGAGCAATCACATCATATATATCCGAAAAGTACAAAGAAACCGGGACCGATCTCAGAAGGCACCAAGACCTCAAAGAAGCCGCACTGGTTAGAGTTTGGCTAGAAGTTGAATCCCAATCATACAACCCAGCAATCTCTCCGGTCGTGTATCAATGCTTAATCGCACCATACCGAGGCCTATTGCCCGACCAAAAGATCATCGACACGAACCTGGAGAAGCTCGTTAAGGTTCTCGACATATACGAGGTGAGGCTGGGCAGTTCCAAGTACCTGGCAGGTGATTTCTACAGCCTGGCCGATCTGCACCACCTGCCTTACACTTACTACTTCATGAAGACTCCTTATGCGTCACTTATCAATGACCGTCCCAATGTTAAGGCTTGGTGGGAGGATATTTCGACCAGGCCTGCTTTTCTCAAAGTAGCTGAGGGAATGAAGAAATGATCATGTCCAGGTTTGTGTTTCGATGTTGTGTACGGGAATGATTGATGACTAGATTGTTGTCTGATTGAACTCTATAATCTTTAATAATGGGAACCTATGTGTGAGATTTACACAACTATCGTCTTTTATTTGTTAAGAGATAAAGGTCAAGATAGTTTAAGTATTTTAAAATTTTGAAAACAAATCAAAATTTTCATCCAAAATAAATGGCTAATGATGAAATTCATTAATTTCTTTGTCAATTAATGAAAGGTCAAAATATATTCATATGAAACAAAAAATCGAATTAATAAGTTCCTGTAAATAAAAATTGGAATGTTATAAACATAGTTACCCTGGTAAATAAAACCCAATTTAGCTCTATCACACCAAATTACCCTCATTCTCAATTCATGTTTAATTTCTTAATCAGTCACTAATTATGAAGATTCAAATCATGACTTCAGATACATTCAAACTATCCAATCTATACGAAAACCTCTATAGACACCGCAAATTAAATCAAAGGTAGCTAAACATTGAACAAAAGAGATTCAAATCCAATACACAAATTTTATAAAAGTAAATTAAGGAAATCTGCTCAAAAAATTGGTTGAAAGCAAATTCAATCATGCAGATTAAATTGAGATTACTAAGAAAATAGAGAGCCAGTTTGATCAGATAATTGTAGTCTGAATTGTTTTAGTCGACACTGTTGTCACTTCCGAACAAATTATCATCACCTCAATGGCTGGTCCTCAAAAAATAAAAA
>JAYMSW010005016.1:0-10430 GCA_036897725.1 Erodium texanum | reverse complement strand
CACTTTCACAAATCTCAACCATTATTTATACAATATGACTATTTATAATGTTGAATTTGTCAATTACAACAAATCTCAATC
This sequence comes from Erodium texanum, assembly GCA_036897725.1. Lineage (NCBI taxonomy): Eukaryota > Viridiplantae > Streptophyta > Magnoliopsida > Geraniales > Geraniaceae > Erodium > Erodium texanum. The sequence continues at coordinate 10,349 of JAYMSW010005016.1, read as the reverse complement.
ATATGACTATTTATAATGGTTAAGTTTTGGGGGGGGGGGAATTTGTCAATTACAACAGTTGGTTTTACACTTTCACAAATCTCAACCATTATTTATACAATATGACTATTTATAATGGTTAAGTTTGTTCATTTAAAAATCACAATAGTTAACTTTCCCACTTTATAAATCACTATTTTTTTTTATTCTAAATATGACCTACTGATTTTCATCGTTCAACATCACCTAGTCAACAAGTTGGATACAATTATGATAGAATTCCGCCAAATTCATATGCACTTATTTTGTCCAATTTTTTTTTTAATACTTTCATCACTTGATAGATATTTCTTAAACTTTTCTCTGATTAAATAAAGGTGTAAAAAAAAATAGAGTTAACCTTGTAAATGATCTCACTTTAAAGATGGGTAAAGTGACACTGTTAACTATTGTGATTTGTAAAAGGGCAAAGTTAATTATGGTGAATGATCACAATTTAAAGATAACCGCTATAATTTGTAAAAGTGTGAAAGTTAATCGTTGTGATTTATAAATTCTCCTTAAAAATTAAGCATATGTTTGTGGAAAAATAGCAATAATAAACACTTATAATTAACCAATTATTCACCCATTAAGGCTAGTCTAATGGTTAAAGAGTTATCTTTTATCCACTAGGGATCAAAATCTTGGCGGGCATAATAATGTTATTATTTTAGTTATTTACAGCTGTTTTGTTTTGTAACTTTGAAGGGTAGTAAAGAGAAGAGAAAAAAGCCCTCACACCGGTAGAAGAAATGACTTATGATATTTAAATTATTTTTAATTCGAATTTAAAATTAAACTTACCTTCAAAATCAAATCAAATTAAATGAAAATGTGAAAAATCTTTTTCTTCAAGAAAAAAAAACTAATTTAAGTGCCTTTGACCAAGTCTTTGTACATCTTTATATGCTCCTTATGGTCCACTAGCTCCTTACCATGCATGCTAAATCGATCCATGTTGTACAGTTGTTCAAGGTTCAAGGCATTGTGTTCCTACTTATCGTTCAAGTTGACATGTCTCAACAACTCTATCTGCTTGTTCTTCGCCTCTAGGATTTAAATCTGTTCGAAATCTATAGTCGTACTGAACATTGTTCGTTTGCCCTTCCGTTTGACTGCCTTCTAACCAGGTGGACGTGGTGTGGATGAGACCTTCCCCCAATCTTCACCTGTTGATCTGGTGCATGAAGACGACGAGGTACGTGAACCAGATGCATCCAGCCTCGATCTATTCAATATGTCAGACCCATATACAGTCTTCCATTTAGGCTCATTCCGGACGTCATCTTATCAATGCCTAGCTTGAAATGATTTGGGTTTTGCAACCTCCGCCTACTTTTCCACTGCATTGTGGTAAATCATGTCATTCATTTGCTTTAAAATCTCAATTAATAGCTTCATTCAGACGTTATTCGTCTTTGACCGCTAATTCTTCGTGTTTTTGTAGGGGACTTACACTTCTCAGGCAGTGTGTTGTCCCAAATGTTGTATTCTGCCTCGATGAACTTCCAAAAACTATTTGAAGTCTGGTTGTTCCTTATGCAGGGTTTCGTCGATTGATGAAACCAACAAGCTATCAATCTTTCATCTTCATCTTGTGTCTACCACCCCGTCCCCATCCTTGTGCTCGTCCACTTACCGGTTCTGCTTGGGTAGCATCGAAAAACTCCAACTCTATCCCCGGCCCGATGAAGCATATCGACCCTCCAACGACGAGGTACGAGATCAGCCTCAAGATCGAGCTTGCCGTGATAGGGCACAAGATAGTATCCCTAGGTGTCAAAAGGAGGATAATATGGCTTGGGGTTGGCCTGCTATGTTTGTGTTTCGAGATGAATTCATTTGAAAACATCTTGAAATCCTCATCCAACAATGTCTGATCTGATACGCCCACTACGAGTGTGAGACATGGTTAAAGGAGAAATGAGAAAGTTGAACGCGAGTAAGCGAAATTTTTCTAAAAAGTTGGATGATTTTGAATGTGTAGTATTTATAGGAGGTGTATATTAATATTTTATTGTGTTTGTGTTTCGGGATGACTTCATTTGAAAATACCTCGAAATACTCATCCAACAGTAAATGTTTTGATTTGATACGTCCACTACGAATACGAGACATGATTGAAGGAGAAATGAAAAAGATGAAAGCGAGTGAGATAATTTTTTCTAAAAAATTGGATGAGTTTGAATGGGTACGTAGTATTTATAGGAGGTGTATATTATTATTTTATTAATTTTTGAAAACTGATTTTGTATTTGATTTTTGTTCTTTTGCAAATTGACTGTTAAGTTGGAATTTTATTTGTTTTTCAAGTGTCCTGTTACGTATCAACTATCGAGTAAACAAAATCAAATCCGAGACTATCTATCTAAGACCACTCTCTAATGTCGACTTCCAATCGACAATGAATGCTCCAACGACGACTATATACAGTGGGTCTCAAATTTTAAAACTATTCTACGGGATACATTTTCTCTTAATAGCTTTTCAAAATGTCATTAAATTTATTTGGAAAAAGAATTGCCATAACCTTTAACTGTACAAATTGTGATTAAAAAAACCATACAAATCATTTCCAGACTCTTTTGCGATGAACATTCTCGAAGAATTGGCTAATTATTATTTTTAAAGGAAAAATATAGAAACAAACTTGGAATCAAAATCACGTCGACCCACAAAAGTGAAGGGGATTATTGTCGGTTTGGGGTCATAATAGGTAGTGTGGTTTTGGGGATTCGATTAGTGCTAAAGTTATTCGGTATGAATTGGAGGCCATACTCGTTAAATCATTATAAAGCTGCCTTGTACATCACTATATATATATATATATGCTTACTTTATTCAAGAAAACAACATTTTCACTCATTTTTTTAATTAATATCATTCTCTCTTTCTTGCCAGATCACTATGTCCTCCTGTCCGAATCAATTAAACATCAAATCTATTTCATGAGAAATTAATCAAAGAAACATTTATAACTTGACCCACAAGTTTGAGACTTGTCAACAACAAGATCCCTTGAAACGAGGAAAGAAATTTTTTTATGACAAATGTTGTTAAGATTTAACCTAACCATTATCTACTAAGCATGAGTTCTTGTGTAACGGTTCGGGTCTTACTATAAGGGATTATATATTCAATTTATTTTTGGTAAATGTATATTGAGTGAAAAGATAAATGAAGAAGGTTGATGCATGGAGCAAGTTGAGCATCTCAACTTTGCTTTGTGACCATGCAATGAATCAGACAAAAACAGTGGGAGGTTTCTTTTTCTGGGCCACGTAGCATCCATTTACGTTGTATCAAGTCCCTTCTGTTTCTTGCCATTGCTCAAATTAGTACAAGATACGGACATTCTTCTTGCTAATCACTACTATATTTATTATGTAAATTTGCATCGTCTAAAAATATCCGTGAGGAATGAAAATTATATTCAATATATAACATTATTTTAGTGATAACTGAATATATAATAATCACTAATCCTTGTAGTCTTCTCTTTGCTCAATCCTGTTCTAATGAATTGTTTGGTTGGTTATTATAACAACGAAAATAAATCAATAATCTTATTGGTAGTTGAATTCATTTAGAAATTTTGATGGTTTTATCTCGGATTTTAATCAATGTACCAAGAGCAAACACATACAGTAGTTGAATGTATTAACGTTTTTTTTTTTTAAAAAAAATCTTGACCACTTTCAGATATAAAAAGCGAAACATAATTTGTTACCCAAGTGTATATTTTATAGACTGAGTAAATGGGCCTGACATTGTGAGCCGGACCGTAACTCCGAAGCCCAAACAGTTTGTCAGCCTCTGATGTAGAGTCAAATGCCAGCACCGGCCAGAATCATGTGGGCTCCACAGATTGTTCATATTTACAGCATAATAAGACACGTGGGTCCTACAAATCTTATACTTTTTGTCCTTTTCCTGTCAGGGTTGGCCCTCCGACCTGAAACTTGCGCCTCAGCAAAGCGACACATTCTAGAGTTCCTTCGCTCAAAAACGCGTCGTTTTAAGACTTTGGGCCACAGGCCCACAACTAAGCCTACGGTTGGTTTCTCCATCAGAGTTTGCTTCAGTGATTAACATGCAGGTTAGTGCCAAGTGATCCCATTTGTTGCTAAATGAGATGAAAACGCAATAACACATTCATATGTATCAGAGCCAGGTTTCGATCCTGGGTCCTGTGGGTTATGGGCCCACCACGCTTCCGCTGCGCCACTCTGATTCTAATGACTCATGATGGAAACAAAAAATTTTGTATTAATGTGATAGCATCTTGTTGGGGTTGCGATGGGTATTCACGTTGGCATGGATCGTAATTGGGCTGGGCCATAACCATTACTGGTTCTGGGCAGATTTGGGCTGGGAATATTCTAAGGGAATATATTGGGAACTATCATTTTTTTTAATTCTGTTATTCTTTACGGTCAAAATGAACTTTCAAATATTCTTGTACATGTCATATCACTTATCAGCATTGATTTTGTTTCTTAGCAATAATTATCAACAAATTATTTTCATTGACAAATTGTCATTCACTTTGATCAAAATAGATCCAGTGGAGTAGTTCATAACCAAAATAAACTTTTTTTCAGTTTCTAAAAATGATTAATTAAAGTAGAAAAATGCCTAACAATGCGCAAGAACACTGAACAAGAATGACCGATGATTGTTGCATTTATTCATTGAACCAACCCAGTAGAATAAAAGGTATATTATTCATTGAAGTTTGGACATTGAAACACTGGACTTAGACCAAACTTGATCCTTTTCGCTCTTGGATTCGTTTGAAGCATGTCACAAATATTTAGCTTTCAAGAAGTTTGTGCCATGATAAGCACAAGATCCACACTAAAATACATTAGGACCACAACTAGAGCATCATAAGAGTATGCCGCCACGTGATTTCCAACATTTTTATGCTTACTCAAGGATGAAGGGAGTAATTTTCTTCTTCACTTCTTTCTTTTGATCAACTTTTAGATGAGAACAAGACTTATATGTGGAATGAAAGCTCAATTTTTATTTTTCCTCTTCTTTCTTTTGATCAACTGTATATTACGAATAGGGATTAAGAGCATGGACAGTAATAGTAGATTTAGATTGATAGATTTAGGTTTATTAATTTTGATAGGAAGGAGAAAGAAATAGGAAGGTACAAGAGTTGCGTTAAAAGACTATATTTGGAAACCGTGATATTATCTTGTTGAAAAATTCGAAATTATAAAACGGAAATTGTTAAAACAAAATTTTCGAAACTAGTTATCATCTTCGTTAGACGCATCTTCTTCTCTAACAATTCCTTCATCTACGTAATAGACATCTTCATCTTCAACCATATCCTATTCTTCTTGAATTGGAGGTTGTTCTGCTTGAACTGGAGGATCTGACATTTCTTTTTTAAAGTGCGTGAAAGGAGGAAGAGATGGTACATGTGGGGGTGATCACTTATACCATGTATCGCTAGTCCCTGAAGATGAGTGGTATGATCGTATTGGTCATTCACGGAATGGAGGATCTTCTTCTCGAAGTAACATTTCTTCTTCAAGATGAGTGCAAGGAGGAAGAGATGGTGCACGAGAAGGTGGTCACTTATACCAACTATCCCTAACCCTAGAAGATGAGTGATGGGATAGGCTTGAAAAACCGACGAAAGGAGAGTGTCTGAAAACATGATTATTGAGAGTTTTAAAGAAGAAGAAGAAAATGACCTATTAATTAAAATCTTGCATGGAACTTCTGTTAAATAGAGATAGTAGGGGATGGGGTTCAAGAACTAGCCATTTGACATTGTTTGAACAATAAGGATAATAACCGTAGAAGGTTGTCTGATGTGTCTAACGACTCTATTTTTCAATATTCGGTACTGTATAATTAGAATCTCATGAATCGAATAAACATAATGTTATTGGAAGAAATCAAAGACATTACATACACAAAACATAGTACAATAATTGAACAATATAATGATTAAGACATAGATCTGTGATGGTCTATAACGTTCCCATAAATGTAAGACTAGGTCTTATTTCAGCTATTTATGCATAAGGTGAGTGATGTATGTAATGTTAGATTGGATCCAGGATGTCGAGAGTGATGTCGTCCAATCAGTTATTGCCTTATTACTCCTATTCAATTGTATCTATTACGAGATTTTGAGACTGTAACAACAGTCAACTTTTTTAAAATCAGCCACATGTTGCCACTACGCTCTCCCTTAGCTGGAAGATGTGACTCACGCGATGGTGCCTCCTTACACATTGATGTGTCCACTGCTTAGGAATTCGGAATCCACGATGCTCCCACACTGCCACGCATAGTCATATTAATGGATTCCCAATCAGAAACGACGACGACAATTGTCTCACTGTCCATGCTCTGAGACCATCTTTTATGTGAAATGAAGCTATATTTCTATCACTTGCCCTAACTAGAGTTAGTAAAGGAAACCTAACAAAGTTAGAAAAAACTGAACCGAAGTAGAGAGAAGATACATAAAACTCCGTATATATGTACGTACGGTAGGACTTGAAACCTAATCTATAGTTTTAATATTTGACCGGTTAGTCAAACAATAAATCTTCTAATTAATATAAAAGCAATGATAATGCTAAATATTCTCAACTTTTGGTGTGTTTCGCCGAGATGTGGCGCCGATGAAAACGAGAGAATTCGATTTTTCAACTCTATGTGTAGAGTCGACGTTAGGCATCGATGAAAACAAGAAAAGCTCGAGGATTGTAACGTTATCCCGACGTGTCAATGCTGGAATCGAGGCGTCGACTAGTCAAAGGTCACGGGGTTGAGACTATTGGAAATATAGTTTTTTAACCGTTTTTTTCTATAAATACCCTTTTCCCCGATTCCGTTACACACAATTCTTTAACCTCTTCTTCAGAATCTCGACTTTTCTTTCACTCTTAAAATCTCAGATGTCTTCTTCACTTTCAATCCACATTCCTAATGACAACAATTTTCTACATGGAACGAAGAGAAAGAAACACTAATTTATCTCTTTTGTAAAAAAATCACTCGGTCCTACGTGATCGACATTTTCACCCGCTAGCGTACTTGCTCTAAAAACTTAAGCCATAGATGGTTAGGTGATTGCCTTATCAAGTTGAACCGGCGAATTTGATCCCTATGACATTATTACTACTAACTCATGATTAGGTTGAATTAGAACCTTTAAGTTTTGGTGTGGTCCACTCATTAAACTTCCTCCTTTATCTTGTTAGTTGTAAATGTGAACCATTTCTACTAGGGCACATTGCTTCTCTCTCTTGAGAGCATTTGGATGAGTAGAACCACATGAAGCTAAAGTGGATAATGTTTTGGGAAAGATCCTTAATCTAGCTAGACACCACATGATATGGGTCAAACACCACTTGGCTCCAAACACAAAGTGACGTACCCAAGTTCACACTCTTTCTTCAAGTGGGCACATCTCCACAACTTTGTGCTTGTTTTCTAAATTTTGAAGCTACAAGTTTTGCATTGTAGGACCTCCATATTCCCCTCAAAATAGATAACATTGAATTATTGCACTCCACTCCATTACACGTGCGAGCTTGAAGGTACAAAAACATACTTGATTTTAAATTTCATGACTTCCATACATATATCAAAAACAGTATCAAATAATATTGTATAGATGCGAATCAATATAGACCCTATATATGTTGATATTGTATTCATTGCATCATTGGATCCTCTTGGTTCATTAGGTATTCATGTACTTTTAAAATTGATTCTTGATGTGCAAAGTACTAATAATTAATTGGTTAGACTAAGCATGATTATGGGAATGTGTTCGGGAGATAGAATATGATAAAACCCAAGCAATTGTTTGTGATTTTGATTGATTTCGAGGGAGAGTGGATTGGAGCATAGCATGTGTGAGAGGCGCCAAATGTTATTGTGGTCACAACTTGTAATCGATCATTTTCATTGGACAAAGCTATAAAAGAAAAAGGAAAAAAGAGAGGAAATAATTGGTTTGATTTTAAGTCAAAAACCATTTAAAACTTCTTGCATAAGAGCTAATTTGTTTGCTCAGTAGCAAATGTCAAGTCTGAGAATTTATTTGGTTTGAGCAAAAAGAAAGAAGAAAATATATTTCATTCGTTTATTCTCTGTACATAAATGTCTAATTTTATTATGATATATATTTGTGTAAATATTAGTCTCACACACGAAGGGTTATATTAAGATAGACTTTATGAACAATAAGTATCATTCAAAACTAGGTTTATCTTTTGTGATCAAGGGTTGACAAATTAGTAATAGGATTATTTACCAAACCAATTTTATTTTTATTTTTCCATTTGAACCCTTCTAAGTATTTTTTTTTGTTTGAAATATAAATGCCGCTAATTTTATATATCAACCAATAAATATACATAAACAACTGATGAACAATCAGAGCAAAGGCCTTTACAAAACCTAGACTTGACGGGAATAAATTCTCGCAGCCAGTTTCTCATAGAGCATATCTCGCGTACCGCATACAACCAAAACTAAACCTAAATGAGAGGACCGATGGCGCGTTGTAGCGCACATATCTGATACCTAAGTCAAACAAAGTCTGACACTTAAACCCAGCCTAAGCCGGTATCAAAAACCAGTCGAAACTGGTATCAAACTCAGCCGAAGTTGACACCTTATTCATTAAATACATTAAAAACATAAAATAAAACAATCTGGATGCAGATACGAATCCACCGATCTCGAGCATGCCTTATGAACTGGGAAGCGCGACGACCAAACCAGCTCCATGGCAAATCTGACTATCCAGTACAAAGCTAGACGACCGACCAGAGCAACCAATGGACGCCGGGCAGGAGGGGCGATGGATGGAAAGCCGAAGGACGACGACGGAAGAGGTGACAGCAAGGCCATGGCCGGACAGCATATGCATCGGAAGACTAGAGCGGAGAGGGAGAGAGAGCTCGGAAGCTCATTTCCCCCTCCAAGAATGGCTGATGTGCGACGGCTCTAAGATTTCACTTGCTAGAAAGAGCTCTAGGGTTTTTGTACTAAGTAACTTTCGAAAAGTTAGTGTATTTTATTAGTAAGACAATACATTAATATAATTAAGTGAAAAACGCATATAAATTAATATAGGTATTTGTAATAATTAACCCTACAATCTAACACAAGTATATAAATCCTGAGATAATTGTTGAAGATTGGTGCAGTAATTTTAATTGCAGCCCATTTGGTATCGTACTGTCGTGTTTTAATCTCCTTCACTACCGACACATTCAAGATTCTTTGCGTTGTTACACCATCTCAATAAATGAATCCAGCGCTTCATAAGGTGCTCGAAAATGACAACATCACCATGTTTTATAAATTTGTTTGGATCTCACATTAGTTCAAAGTACGAGGAGGTGGCAATTTTTATCAAGGGTGAGGAATTCAAATTTACGTCAATGATTTACAATTTGATATCTTATTATTTTTATTTTTTTGACAAATTACAACTTAATCTATCCTCAATTTCTCCCCACCACTTATCTAACATCTAATTTAATAGATTCTCCCTTCATAAACTTGTGAAATACCTCATGTTGTTTAAAATTGAATCACCTGTTTTACAACATTATCTTAATGTACATATTATTATTTTTGAAAATACAATTTCTTTTATATTCTTCAAAAACAATATTACTATTTTTACATTTTTGTTAGGTTACTATGCATAACCTAGTTTATTTATTTTATTTTGAGATGATGTGTTATTTTCATTTCTGGACTGACCAACCATAAGGAAAATGAAAGGGGAAAGAAATGTTATCGGGACTATTTATTTTCTTCAAAAAGTTGGTGGGTTATATTATATCATATATGGGTTGTTGGGGTATTTTGGTCATTTAAGGCACACCAACCCCATGTACGTGGATCGGACACTTGCCTTTCTCTCCACCAGATCCCCTCCTGTCCGGGGGGTTGCCAGCTCTTCTAACTTTCAACTGCACCAAATATTTTCGATTGTTTATGTTTTGGGCAATGATAATTTCAAAATTATCAGATTGACCCCTTTCTAAATCTGTAGTAAAAATTTAAAATTAATCAATTCAACTTCCGATTTTGCTATATCTAAATCTATATTTCAGAGCAATAATAGGGTGAAACAATTACAAAGTTTACTTGAACAAGTGGCTCAAACTTAATTTAGTATTCAAAATTAAAATCAAACTAATATATAAAAACTAATTTCAAAATATGATAAAAAGATTGTTCATAGATAATTTCTATCTACAATAAAATGGACAAACTAACTTAATAGGATTTTTAAATATATATATATATAT
>JAYMSW010005015.1:0-10431 GCA_036897725.1 Erodium texanum | reverse complement strand
CCTAGACACCCAATGACTACTCGAGGTCGCCTTGGTATTACAAACCCCAAGAAGATCCTCAATCTCTCCGCCACCACCATATCTCCCGTACCATCCAATCCCAAAGATGCGTTTAATAATCCGATTTGGAATGTTGCTATGCGTGATGAATACAATGCTCTTATTAGTAATAATACTTGAGAGTTAGTCCCCAGACCGCCTGATGTAAATGTCATACGTTCTATGTGGATTTTTCGTGTAAAGAAGCGATCTGATGGTTCTTTTGAGCGATACAAAGATCGCCTTGTTGGTGATAGCAGGTCACAGCAGGTTGGAGTGGACTGTGATTAGACATTCAGTTCGGTTGTTAAACCCACCATTATTCGCTCAGTACTCAGTATTGTCGTGTCCAAGGATTGGCCAATTCATCAGCTTCATGTGAAGAACGCCTTTCTTCATGGCAATCTTACCAGACAGTAACATGCACCAACTTTATGGTTTTCGGAGTACCTGTCACCCTGATCATGTCTGTTTAATAAAGAAATCGTTGTATAGTCTTAAACAAGCTCCTCGAGCTTGGTGACAGAGGTTTACTAACTATGTCTCATCTGTTGGCTTTATTCATAGCAAGTTTGATCACTATCTATTCATTTATCATCATGGTGGTCATACTGTTTATATTGTCCTGTATGTGGATGATATTATACTCAATGCATACAGTGACAAGCTGAGACTCTCTGTCATGTCACTCCTTAACTCCGAGTTTGCCATGAAAGGCCTTGGAACCCTCAATTATTTTTTGGGTATTGTTGTTACTTGTTTTGTTAATGATCTGGTCTTGTTTCAGAAACAATATGTTGTTGAAATCATTGAACGAGTTGGCATGGCTTCTTGCTCCTCATCTGCTACTCCAGTTGATACCAAGTCGAAGCTGAGCTCGTCTGATGACAACCCATATGAGAATCCCTCTCTCTATTGAAGCTTAGCTGGGGCGCTTCAGTACTTGACCTTTACTCGCCCAGACATTTCATACGATGTTCAGCAGATTTGTCTGCATATGCATGATCCACGGGAAGTGCACGTACGAGCTCTTAAGCGTATCATTCGCTACCTTCAGGGCACTGCTGCTCTTGGTCTTCACCTTCAGCGCTCATCTCTCTCCGATTTGGTTGCCTTCATAGATGCTGATTGAGGTGGTTGTTCAGACACTCGCCGATCCACCTCCGACTATTGTGTTTTCCTTGGTGACAAACTCCTCTCCTGGTCATCGAAGCGTTAGCCCACACTTTCCCGGTCCAGTACAAAAGCAGAATACAGAGGCGTTGCTAATATGGTTGTCAAGTCCTGCTGGATCCGAAATCTTCTTCTCGAGCTTCATTTATCGGTTGCAAAGGCTACTATTGTCTATTGGGATAATGTTAGTGTCATCTACTTAGCTGGCAATCCTGTCCAGCACCAGCGCACTAAACATATCGAGATGGATATTCATTTTGTTCGTGAGAAAGTTGTCGGGGTCAAGTTCAAGTGCTACATGTACCCTCTAGATCTCAGTTGGCGGACATTTTTACTAAAGGGTTGCCTTATCTACTATTTGATGATTTTCACTCCAATCTCAACGTTCGAGATCCTCCCGTTGTGACTGTAGGGGCGTAATGGTAATTAGTTGTAAAGTAATTTGAAACTCAAATATTGTAGATAAGAGATTGTATATTCTCAATTCAAATTACAAATTCAGTTGTATATATTTAGCTAATTATTAATGAAAATGAATCAAGGATTATTTTCCTAAAAGAGATATGGCTAGCAAGGCTCAACAACAAGAAGACACCATTCAAGCCTTACAACATCAATACCCTCATTGGATGTATTGAAGGATACATAATTCATATTATTACATTACGCATTTTGTTCAAGGTCTTCTTTTCTTTTGTTTTTGTTAAACATCTAAGAAACTAGGGGCATGGAAAAGGCTTCAAATAGCTTTTCGTCATTTGAATTAACAGAAACTCAAGTCATCGAATAAACTAAGGGATGATGCGTTGGAAATGGTCGGGATAGCTCAATGGGTAGAGTAGAGGACTGAAAATCCTCATGTCGCCAGTTCAAATCTGGTTCCCAGAGCAACCAAGAGCTCTGGTATCCTTTCCTCTCTATACCGGGTTGAATCAAGTATAATTGGTAAATGCCATAACCTTAAGAGATGGCATGGTGATAGAAGAACCGGTAAAAACTAAGGAGAAACAAAATTGCATTCAGCATATGGCATCATCTCATAACTCATATGAATTCCTAGTTTTTACCTCAAGGTTTTCACATAAAAAGTTACTGTATAAACAAACAAAAAAACATTTGAAATTTCAAAAATATCGTTATCGTTTTACAAACAGTTAAAAATGGAATAAATTGAAAAATAACAGAACTAGAAACTTTTATACTTCTTGTCTGTCTAAGCGTGGAGCCCTAGCTGCCGCTTGTTACTCCTGCTCCAGCACAGATTGAGTTGTGTACTGGGTATTCCCTGCATTCTCTCTTTTGAGAGTTAGGTTTGTTAGCGGGGTGTTGATTTGTCGGTAGTTGCGAGTTGTTGAGGTCGTTTTGCAGGCTTGTTTGCACGAAGCGTGTCGAAGAGGTGATGATGAGTACATTTGTTAGACAAGGTCAGACCATAGCCAAGAGGAGAGGATGAGTGGATACCGGCAGGTCCTCGACAGAAGTAACAAAATAGAAGATCTGGTTTCGAAAACCTTAAGAGTTCAGGGTTTGTCGTACAGGCACCACAAAGCCCTGGTTGCAGAAACCATTAGCATCCGAGAGATATTAGGATGGGTCAAAGCACATAACCTGTCGAAAAAACTCAGCAATTAAACAAAAGATATTAAGCTGCCAAATAAATTCGCAGGCTTGCTCTCAAGTTAATGCATAAAGGTCCGATTGTAGGTACAAAAAGACAAGCGAATGAGGCGGCAACCGGTTAGGCACTCTTTTCTTTAAGAATGCAAGTCCAGACTCCTTTCAAGAATTGAAGAGTCTGTAATAGAATGAGGAGGCAGGCATTGATATTGATAGTTATGTTTCATGTTGCTCTGCAGTTTTGTAGACCTGGCGGGAAGGGAAATTCTAACCTCCCGACTTTATGCCTAGTGTCTAACGACACCAATGACCAATAAAATGATTTTCTTTTTTTTCTTTTTTTTTAAAAAGAAACTTTTATGCTTGACCTAAGGAAGGGTAAGTGAAATTAATTGGAATCAGTTGAAAACATGTCAAAAGATAATTAAAAAGAATTTTCTTTTTTTTTAGAAAAAAAGTCACCTAACCTAGTTGCCGCTCGGTCCTAATTACTACTAAAATCAACAACAAAAAATAGTTTTTGAAGGTTGCGTTCGGCGGCTAACCATAAACAAAGTTTAACTCAACAGGCAAGATAAGCAAGTTTTATATAAATGACGAGAATAAGTTGTATTTTCCGGATCTTCCATTAGAACAGCAAACAGAGCTGGAGTGATACATATAAAATCACATATCTATGAAATTAAAGTATGAAAAGGAAAACACAATTCCAAACTTTATTCTCACGTATGGTACTAGCATATAACATGTAGGGCCTCCGACGAAAATTGCAAGTTAGATCAGACCAAAACGAACATGGCAAGGGCAAGCTATGTATCCCATGAAATCCCGACAACAATCAGGATCTTCGAGATTTTGCAAAGTACAACTGTGCCAGTATATGCCAATACTCTCCAACGCTTGTAACCTGCCAAAGCAAAAAGATCACTTCAACGATGGAACATGATGATGATTGCATAGATAACGAAATAAATGGCTTAATTAATTGATTAGGCAGTGGAAGAACTATCAGTGTTTCAAGGAGTCTAGCGTTTCCTCTATTTCCTGATTACACCCTCTAACATGATATACCTTGTCTACATCTACAAGTAACACCAATATATTTCAAAATGGTCCAAACATTATATGCCAGTGTTCACAAAAGGCTAGGAGTACTGGCTTTGTATTGCTAGATTTCTTCCATATCCTAAACAGAGTTGTCTAGATTTCTTCCATATCCTAAACAGAGTTGTCTTAGCTCAGCATATCCGAAAAAGAGTTCATCTGTTGAGCAGACGGTAGCTCTTGCCAAGACATGCAAAAAATAACATTTGGCAAAACTATATAGGCAACTAAATAGGCAACAAATAATTGTGCTAATAAATGGTGTGGAAAACTGAATGCGAGCATGCATTCTGGGTTTCCAAAATTACCTCTACAAAAATATCAAATCATGTACTCATTGACTCGCAACCACTTTGTAGATGACCATTTGTTCCCTTTAATCACAGCGCAACCACCTGGAGTAACATGGAAGAAAATATATAATTGGTAAATCAATTCAAAATAGAACAGCAAAATAATTTAGTATAATGGTGATATCAATTAGGATATTTCAACAACTGACTAAAAAGAGACATGCAAATACAACATTGACTTGTGCTAGTGGGCCTTGCAAAGAAGTAACATGTAACTCTTACTAACCGTGCAGACTTGAAGGATCTAAACTGGCATCAGGATGCATGCTCCAGAAAAGCAAAGCATCTCCCATCTTTGGCTTAACAGATAGGCCCTTTTTTCCACATTCAGAAAGCTCATTCCACCAAGGGACGGCACTGATGTTTCCTTCGGCAGAAGGAAACACTGTCTCTCCCCCTTCTTCAACATCTGACCTGTACCATTGCAAAGACGAAAATATAATGAAGGTGTAGGAGACTAGAACATTCAACAGGTAGGTAGGCAAGTCATGTCACATACAGGTACATGAGTACAGTAGCTATACGTTGTCCACCATTTTTAGTATTGTACTCATCCTGGAAGTAGTCATAATGAGGTTCGTACTTCTGTCCAACTTCATAGTGGAGCACTTGAAGTCCTTCCCCATGTTCTGAATATTTGTAGATTGGCATAAATAACAGGTAATGTATTCAATTCTATGGTCAACGGTTACCATTGCAAGCAATAAATAGCCAAAAACAAAAGGACACAAACATAAGCGGAAGTGTTGCAGCACCAATTATCATGAGAAATTTCCTGTCATGAAGTGAACACGTACAAATATTCTAGAAATGTGTTTGGTTGGGAAAAAAGAGGGCCAAATGATAAAAGAAAGACCTTATGTTGTACCATATCAGAAACACAGATCTGTCCAACAGGAGCTTTTTTGCTAAAAAACATATACTAGCTTATGATACCATTTCTCAAATCCACGCCCATCTACTGTGCTATAACGTGTATGTAAGAGTGATAGAAAGGCCCATCATTCCTGTTAGCAACTCTTGACAAGAAGAAAAGAAAAGATATTTTATAATACTTTTTTAATAAGTTATCAACTGTGTCCTTGGAGCAAAATGCAGAAAACTGCCAAGAATATACTGCTAAAAATTATCATAATCCACTGCCTGTGACACCTAAAAGAAGAACTTGTAACAATTGCCTAAATCATCAAACCGCGCATAGCATTGTAACTAGTGGCCATAAACTCCTCCTACCTAGTCTTATCCAACTGACTAAATAAGATAAGTCCAACCAATCACTTCTACAAATTGAATCAAACAAGCAAGTATCACAAGTTCGAAAATCTTAAAAACTAGCATGTGAACCCAATCATTAAGTTTTATGAGTGATTTTCAGAATCTATTTAATGTGCCCAAGTGGCCAACGGAAACCACAATTCGTAGTATAGCTTTAGCAATAGCTTTAAGATTTCCCATGAAACCTTCAGAAAGAGAAGAAAAAAAATGAGAAAGCAAAGAAGATGGAAGAGTATTAAAAAACAGTATACATAATACATCAGAAGGAGCTCAAAAACACAAATTATAGATGTAGGAGAATGAAAAAAGAAACCGTCAAAACGCATACCTACAGGTATGAATGTGAAATCAGCAATCCTTTTCTCAATGCTCCTGACGATTTTATCACGTCCTCTAGCCAAAAATGTTCCAGAGCTTGTGCGTACCCTGCATATTAAGGCATACAAAAGAGGTCCTATATGTAAATAAAAAGTTGGGAATAAATGAAACGTTCATAACCCAATAACATGGTATATGGATGATAATAATGCACACCTGCTATCTTTACTCTTTCCAGTTGTGCTGTCAACAACTGTTGACTTCTGCATATGGGGCTTGGCAAGATTAATCAGGTAATCGCATTCCTCTTTGCTCTGCCAAAAAAAAAATTGCCTCTGAAGTAAGTATACAAGGACTTACATTAAATCACGCCAAGGCAAGAAAATAAACAGAAATTACAAAACGAATAATAAATAATGGCTTCATATGAGAAGGCAAATATTAATTAGTCTGAGAAAGAGAACTTGTGATAGCATTTTCAGGTCACGCCATGGTGAGTCTTCAATAGATGACAAAGGTGCCCAATGACAGTCAAGGGTAAAGTGCTGTTTTCCTCTTCTTTCTTCCTTTTCTGACTTCCTATTCATCTCAGTGTTGAGTCCTTTTTCTTAATTACTATGTTCAATGCTCTGAACCCTGATAAATAGTTCATTTCATTTTTTTACTTTGTTTATAAATGATTATGTTGATGTGTGAAAAGGTTCCAAGTTATATTGGATATGTGTGGTTCTTGTGTAGTTATCCACAAATTATCATTTGCATATTTTATACATGTAGTTGTTCATCTATGCCATAAATTTTGATATTATACAGTAAATGGCATTTGAGACAACTTTTGTGGTTTCAAATTCATTTGTACTCATGGCTTATGCTATCGACAATTTTCAAGACCAACAGAGTCAGATAGGACCCTGGTTTTGAAAAACACTGAGTAACAGAATTCCATAAATTTGGCAGTGAAAGGCCAGTACTTGAAGATCAGGGGAGATGCCAATTGACACCCAAAATTTTTAAAACAAAAATTTCAGGAATATTTTTTTTCCAAGTTTACATTACCACTTGTTCAACACCCCAAAATATATTAATCCTCTTCCCCTTTTGACACTAAAAGTTATTATTTTTATTGACCCGATATTTAAAAAAATGGGTCCACTGTTGAAGACATTCCTACATTTAAACATGCAACAATATCCCCAGGAAAATTCTTCTTGAATTGGCACTAAAATTCATTAGAGCCAAAATTTCAACTAACTGGATGCAAAAAAAATTTACAACTTGATCACTCTATTTCTAGCAGGGCTAAATCAAATAACTCCACCGATCAGATAACAACTCCAGGATTCTCCATTTTGGTTGATATGTAAATCAGGAACCTCCCCATCTATACTCTTACTACTTACATCACTGTTTCTCATCTAGAAAGTGATCAAACAGATGCATAGAAAATACATTTGTTACAAGAAGTACTCAAACTTCTCATAACAAACATAACCCAACTGAAGGTCTAGCAAAAAGATGAAGAAAAAAAATTAGAAACTTTCTAATACTAGTCACATCACATTTCAATTGTGGTGCATTCATGAATTGACATAGCATGCACAATTCCTGAAACCGATGCTAAGCAACTCAAAACAGTACATTTAAAACAAAATATTCAATCAAAGCAAATAATACAAAATCAAACAAGAAAGTAACAAACTCACCAGAAAATTGTGATAAATATAAGCTCTCGGCTCCCAGGAGATGACTTCCACCCATTTCTCCCCAACTCCTTCGTCCCCAACAGTACTGCAACATCACACAGAAAGGAGAAAAACCCCAATTAAACCAAAGGCTTAACAGATCGTGACACGAATTCGAGAAATCAGAAAGCAGCACACACCCATCGACGTTCTGGTGAACGATGGAGCTGAGATCGTTGGGCTTAGGAGAATCGCCGGAATTGCTGGGGATCGAGAGGATTCCGAGGCCGAGAAGGATGAGGATGACGAAAGTGAACATGATGAGCATGGAGAGGACGAGCGTGGTGGAAGATGTCTTCCGAGCTGGGAGGCGGTAATGCCTCGGCTTCGCCATCGTTGAGGTTCTGGAGATGGATCTGGAAAGCCCTAGACCTGAAACGGATCTGGATGAGCCGAGTCGGTGCAGAGGAAGAGAGAGAGAGAGTCCGGAGGCTTTGAATTGTATTATTTAATTGGGTCAGCTCCCGACTGTGTCAAGTCTCTGCGTTTGTGTGTGTTTCTATATATGAAAGATACGATCGATCCAGTGGTACTGATGCGTGACTGAAAATGGAGAACACGTGACGCGTTGTTGTTCAGTTGTGGACGACTCTTCGTTTTGGATCTACTGTGTCTTCTTCATTTTACTTGTATTTATATTCTTCTTTGTCCTAAATTATCCATCCTCATCGATGCTGCTTCATACGATTAGTATACACCCTATTCCATTTTCACTTTTCACCGTGAACAAGAGTTTTACTTACAAAAATGATAAACTTCAGAAAATGATTGGGTAAATTTTTTTTGAATAAAAACACGATTGTGGACATTTTTTTAGTTTACCGTCAGGTAAAATTAACGAAAAATGATTACGTGATAGTCATGTGACCACTAATTTTCTACAAAAGTCCAAAACTACCCTCACGTTTATGGTTAAATTATACTCAATCATTTGCAAACCCTGAACCACCCTCCTCATGAAACCTTAGCCCCAAAATTACCCTCATGAACTCACAAACCCCAAATTACCTCATGAAACCCTAAACCCTAAATTATCCTATTTTCTCAACCCCTGGACAATGATCTAAACCCTAAACTACCCATAAGATCTAGAAATGGTTGTCGAAACCCACGAGCACGGGGGAACCAAATCTGTAAATGGTTGTTGGAACCCACGAGCACGTCGAAGCGGAGACGAGCTTAGGAACCAATTCTTGGAGCTGTCGATCATGGCGATCCGTTCAACTGAAGTCCGAGCAACCAGTTCTCAGAGTCGCGATTCCAAACGAGTCCCCCTAAGACCTTCCCGAGAGAAGACGATGAGTCCGAATGAAACCCAATACGGCGTTCTTCGACACAAGATCAACTTCGTTCCGACGAATATGATGGCGAACTCCATGTCGTTGTTCCATGAACTCCGTCCTGGCAGCTGCTGAACTTGGTGCAAGAAAACAGTTGACGTCATAATGACGTCACCAAATCCGGGAAATCACAAAACGAGAGGGAAGAGGAAAGGTCTATGGTATATTTGTCATTTCACATGTTTTTTTTAACTCCGTTAGTAACAGAGTCATACATGGTCCTGTTTTGATTCAAAAAATTTTACACAGTCCTATTTTGATAATATTTGATACCACACGGTTATTTTCCAAAGTTTACCCTATAAAAAAACGTCTATAGTGAAAACCCTTTTCATTGTAAAAACCGAAGATTTATCAAAATTATTTATTAGTATGATTTGGTGTCCCTCGAAATTTAAAGGAAAATTCAAGTAATATTACCATATATATACTTAGAATGTCAGCTTTATCACCTAGATACACTTGAATTTTATTTTATTTTTACTTTATAACTCCCCTAAGTTTTCAATTTTATCACCGTCTTATTCTGTCTTACTATCTCTGTCAACTTAGATGACAAAAGGCCATAATGCCCTCAAGTGATTTCAAATTTTCGTCATTGGGCCATAATCCCCCAAATCAGTTGACTCAAAAACAATATCCTTTCCTCATTCCATTACTCGACTAAATGTTGATATCGTTCGCTCAAAAAACCAAACCAATCCCCAAAATCAATCCTCAATCCAAGAGTTGTTGATTCTCTCTTTTTACTTCACTGGAACGTCTCACAGAGAAGAAGGTAAGGCTCGATTCGTTGGAAACGACCAATGTCGAGATCTGCTTCGAATTTGCCTGAGAATGACACCGCCTCACCTAGCTCGAGTCACTCACCCCCTCCTCAACAGTGGATATGGGCTTTATCTTCACCGAATGGAGATCTGTGCGAACTCTAATGAGAGTGCATCATTCGGTATATGGGATCGAGCAGGGTCTGTGGCCATAAGCGGCGACGATGACCTAGTGGAGACAGAAGATCAGAAGAGGAGAGGTCAGCGAGGTTAGGATTCAGGCTCCTGGACAAGAAGCAGCGAAGACGAAGCACATGAGGGTGAGAATCTACCTCCGAGTCTGGCAAGGGTGAGATGAAGAGAACTCGATTTCTCCGACTCTGATGGAAAAAATGACATGAGAAAAGTGAGAATCTTCCTCCGAGTCCAGTAAGGTAGGGTTGTGCATGGGCGGAAATCCATCCATCTGCGTCACTTTGAATCCACCCGCATCATTACGGATTGGTGATTTCCATATCCGCGATCCGCCCAAAAAAATAAGGATCCGCGCGGATTTCGGGTGGATCGGGTCGAAATCCGTAAATCTGAAATATAGAAGGGTTTCGAAATAAGGATACAGTGGTGACGGCGAGTTTTGAGAAGAAGTCAAGATGTAGGTGAGGTCAAGACCGAGAGGAAGATATGGTCGAGACCGAGATGAAGT
>JAYMSW010005014.1:0-10432 GCA_036897725.1 Erodium texanum | reverse complement strand
CATGTGGAGATGTCCTCAATGATATATATAAATTATTTAGCCAATTGGAATTTGGAACACAGATTGAGTGAGGTCGTTTTTGAAACACGAGATAAAATGTGCGTAATTGTCATTTTTACTTATTAAAAAAAAAAAAAGATGTGCTGCCGAAACCGTGAGCGCCAAACATAAAGCAGAAAATCCTCCTCCTGCTGCACCAACTGTAGGGAGCAAATATTTTGAGTAAAGTTTTAGTTTTTAATATTATTCCTTCATTCCCAGATTGTCCTTTTGTTTCATTGCAGAGTCCTTAAAAAACCCGCAAGGAATTGGAAACCATGCACTAAAATAGTTTTGAATATCTGATAAATCAAAGGTTCAAGTTTTGATTATAGCCCATCACTTAAAGCAACATTTTTGGCAGAGATGACTCTGTTTGTCAAGAAATAATAAAAAAATAAAATCACAATCATAATATCCATAAACTCGGGTTCACACTCAAAACATGTCATTTTCATATCAGAAATCTTGACATCCCCACAAAATTGCTTCAAATAATTCTAGCTGCTCCTATGCCTTGTAATGTTAACATTAGTATATATCGTTCTAGTCCTCGAGTTTCTGACAAAAAAATCGATCAATGACCTCAGGGTTAATCTGACTAAGCTGGACTTGTAAGAATTGCTTCAGAAGCCTCTAAACCTCCCTCTTTCAATAAACTACTTTACCTGTAACAAGAATTCATTTACTTACCAATTAGCCGTCTTATTTTTTAACGTGAGTATGCATCCTCAAATTTGCTCCATTTCCTATTTACGTGTTGGAGAGGTTTGAAGGTAAAAATGAGTATTTAAAAGTATAAAAAAAAATGGTCAAATATGTTAGAGAACTTCAAATGACCGTAACTTTTTCATACAAACTCCAATTTAGACCCGTACTTAAGATATCAAATCGAAGGTAACTAAGCACTCTGAAACTGTCAGAAACAAAGGTATACCATGGCATAACCTATACCCCTTGAATCCGCCCCTAACTGTGACCCTCTATCTGTGTGGCTTGCTTATATGGGCAAACTCTGTAAACATAAGTGAAAGCGAGAATTTACCCACATATAAACGAACAAGGTTACAACTGCTATAACTTCAAACACAATGTGTCACATATGCAAATGTGTGAGGATGTAGATATGTTGAACTACGAGGAAGAGTAAAAATCATAACTTGTCCTGCTTCCCCTCGAAACAACAACCACAGTATGAAAAGAACTCCTTTGGCCCTGTGGACAGTCTCAATCAAGTCCTAGTAACAACTAACAAATATCATATTCCTGACATGAAGATTAATGTCACAATTCCATGCATTTTTTTATATTGATTTACTCACCAAAATCAAGTTTTAATGTCTCAGTCAAACTTGATATTCTAGACTTTATTTCAGATAGCTTGCACTGGACTCCTCACACTCTTTCTGGACATGCTCAGCTTCTACATAAAAAAGCATAGCAGATTATGTGAATCCATTTATTTGGTAGAGTGCTAGAAAGGATAAAGCATCTATTTGCACCTGAAATGTCCACCCGAGTCTGAAAAAGATTAACAGCCTTGACAATGCTCCGCACAGTTTTGCTGATCTTTTCCCACAAAGTGAGAGAAGTAGTAGTTTCTAGGTGAATAAATAAAACTATTCAAATTAGCTCCATCCCGAAATATTGACAAGAAATTACATGGAATAAAAACTTACCAACCTTTCAAGTCTGATTCATCATTGGACTCAGCTTGATTTGACGAACTACATTCATTAGTTCCTGAGTGATCTTTGTTGAGGTTAATTACGTGTTTATGTTTTTCTAATAAGTTACTTGTGTAATAAGAAAGTTAGGGCTAAGACTTGTTCAAACCATGACTTGGTAGTTTACTATTATTAGGTTACTGTTAGCTGAGATGAGGGCATGAGGACAAAATCAGGGGCTGTGATATGTAGGCCGTGATATGCCATGATCTCCTTTCTCCCTTTTTTCAGGTGTATTGATTCTAGAATAAATTACAGAGCACCAACAACCAAAGTGAATAACTTGGTTGCTTTGAATACAACGTGTTTTGGACTTAGCAGATCACGAACTCAGCAACATCAATTAGTAACAGAGCTTGAAAGGCGATCATGACGGATCCTACATTGAAGGAGGTCGGTCTCGGCTCGGGTGAAGAAACAAAGAGTCAGGAAACTCCATTAAAGCAGATTGGTTCTGGCACGAGTCAAGTGCAGATGAAAGGGTTGCCGGTCAGCTTTCCAATGTTAGTTGAGGGAAACTATGGCGTCTAGGCAGCAAGGATGATGGTCCTTATGGATGCCCTAGAAGTGTGGAGCGCTATCGATGGGGACGGCGAGGCGCTAGACGAGAAGAATAAGGGAGCGCTTGCCTGATCACTTGGGCAATCCCAGATTCGATGATGATGAATATTGTGGGCAAGAAGAAAGCAAAAGAAGCATGGGCAACTCTCCGAGACATGCATAAGGGAGCCAAAAGGATGAAGGAGGAAAACATGATGCTGCTCCAGAGAAGCTTCAATCGAATGCAGATGAGCGACGTTTAACAAGTCAGTGAGTATGCTACCAAACTAACATTGTCAATGAGATCAGAGCATTTGGAGAGGAGATGACGGACAAAGTCGTGGTAGACAAATTGTTCAACACTATATCCGATCTAGTTCTCCTGATCGTTGGTACTATACATCAATGGGGTGATATGGGGAAGATGACAGTGACTGAAGCAGTAGGGAGGTTGAAGGCATTTGAGTTGACACTGAAAGGAAGAAAACAAGATTGTGTAAACGATCAGTTATTGCTCACCAAAGCACAATGAGAGACCATGCATGCTAAGAAGCTGGGTGAGAGCTCTAGGGAGAGTTAAGAGCCTCGAGAAGTGAGCTCCGAGGAAAAGGGTGTGGACGGTTCAGAAGATGTGGGCGAGGTCAATTTGAGACAAGATCACCACGTAAGTATGATCAATTTAAGGTTAGATATTATAATTGTTCTAACTTAGGTCATTATGCTTACAAGTGCCCAAGTCCCAGGGAAGAAGTAAACTATGCCGAGTATGATAGAGATGATGAGCCTACGTTGCTCATGGCAGAGTTTTGTAAGCCAAAGGTAGTAATGTTGAACAAATAAAATGTCGTGCTCAAGTTGGATGGAGAGAAGATGGATTTGGATCTTTGGTACCTCGACTCAGGTGCTAGTAATCATATGCCTGGGAACAAGAAGGTTTTCGCAAGCTTGGATGAACAAATTTAGGGTTCAGTCAAGTTTGGCGATGGTTCAGTGGTAGGGATCAAAGGGAAGGGAAGTATGGTGATTGAAGGAGCCTCAGGTGAACAAAGGCTGCTGACTAATGTTTACTTCATTCCTCGTCTAAGAAGTAACATTATCAGTTTAGGCCAGATAGATGAAGCTGGATGCAGAATGACAGGGGTAGGGGGATGGATGAGTCTGTTCGATCATGAAGGGCAACTCCTTGCTAAGTTGAAAAGAACGTGGAACAAATTATATACATTATAGTTGAAGAGAGTTGAACCGGTGTGCTTGCTGAGCAAACTAGAAGAGAAAGAATGGTTGTGGCATGCTCGTTTCGGCCACATCAGTTTCAAGACGCTCCAATCCATGCCTAAAATTGAGATGGTGAGAGGCTTTCCCTGTATTGAGTGTTGTGAAAAACTTTGTGAGGCATGCATTGTTGGGAAGAAGAAAAGGATCTCGTTTCCTTGGAGATCAATGTATAGAGCCAAGCAGCACCTGAAGCTCGTGCATGTAGACTTAAGTGGTCTCATCTCACCTCCCACATCTGCAGGTAACAAATATTTCTGGTTGATGGCAGATGACCTCTCATGTTTCATGTGGTCAATGTTGATCAAAACATATAATCGGGCATTTGAGGCATTCAAAAGAGTAAAAAACTGAGTTGAAATCGAGATAGAAATGAGATTAAAAGCCTTGCATACTGATCGTGGAGGAGAGTTCGTCTCTAATGAGTTCGAACATTACTGCGAAGTAACGAAGTGTCTCACAGCTCCAAACTCACCCCAACAAAATGAAGTTGAAGAAAGAAGGAACCAAACTATAGTTGATACGGTGTGATCTCTGTTGAAAAACCAAAAAAAAAATGCCAGCACGATTTTAGGGTGAAGTAGTGATGACAGCCATTTATATATTGAACCGTGCAACAACAAGGAGTGTTGAAGGGAAGACTCCCTACGAGGCTTGGTATGGGAAGAAACCAAATATACTACATTTACATATCTTTGGTTGTCTTGCTTACATCAAAATCACAGCTCCTTATTTGAAGAAACTTGGAAGATAGAAGCGTGCAGGTGGTGTTTATAGGTTATGAGCCTGGTTCAAAAGCATACCGGTTCTATAACCCACGCACGAATAAACTTGTGATAAGCAGGGATGCCATCTTTGATGAGAAGAATTGGAGAGAAGAGGAGCACAAGAACGAAGTCGGGAGCACATTTACTATAACATGGAGTTTAGTGTCTAAGACAAGCACAGATTCATGCATGCAGGATGATGAGTCTGAAGTCACACCACAACCAGCTGTTTCTTCGTCATCACCAGTAGCCACACCAGCTCAACCAATCAAAGACGGAGCTCCATACTCCATTTCTGACTCATTATCGAAAGGACCACAAGGTAGAAAGCGGTTAAGTGATATATATGCTGAAACTGAATGTCTCAAGGGTGAATTTGCAGAGCTATGCTTATTAACTGCTGAGGAGCCTAAGAATGTAGAAGAAGATTTGAAGAGCAAAGAATGGCAGGGGGCCATGGAGAAAGAAACGAAGTCCATCCGTGAGAATGAGACATGGTCTTTGAGCCAATTGCCAGAAAATCACAAGGCAATAGGTTTGAAGTGGGTCTTTAAACTGAAGAAAAATTCAAAAGGCGAAATTGTCAAGCACAAAGCTAGACTCGTGGCGAAGGGGTATGCACAGAGACAAGGAGTGGATTTCGACGAAGTTTTTGCACTTGTTGCTCTCCTCGAAACCATTCGATTGCTTCTAGCAATTGTTGCACACAATGGATGGGAAGTGCACTACATGTACGTTAAGTCCGCATTCTTATATGGTGTTTTAGAAGAAGAAGTCTATGGTATTTAGCCACTCGGTTTTGAAGAGAAGGACAATAGTTATATGGTGATGAAGCTTCATAAAGCTATATATGGCCTAAGACAAGCTCCGTGAGCATGGAACTCTAAACTCAATCAAAGCTTGGCATCTCTTAGTTTTATTCGAAGTCCTTTGGAGCATGACGTGTACACCAGTCATTAGCAACTCAATCTTGATCATAGGCGTCTATGTGGATGATCTCATCATCACAGGGTCGGAGGTACATGACATTTTTGTATTTAAAACCAAGATGAGAAGCTTGTTTAGTATGAGTGACTTAGGGCTCCTAAGTTAGTACCTCAACATCGAGGTGAAACAAACCAGAGATATGATTACGATCTGTCAAGCAAGCTATGCTAAAAAAATCTGAAGGATAGTTGGGCTTGAAGATTGTAACTCATCGTCGTATCCACGGATAGCAGACTGAAGTTTGATCAAACAATGGAAACTGGGGTGGAATTCATGAAGTACATGAGCTTGATTAGTAGATTGCGTTACTTGGTGAACACATGGCTCAACATTGCATACTTGGTGGGTATTCTGAGTAGGTTCATGGAGGCCCCAACCACCCAACATTGGGGAGCTGTGAAACACTTTTTGCGTTATGTAAGTGGCACCAGAAACTATGGATTGACTTATCGGAAATCCAATGGAGAGTAGAGACTTAGTGGCTACAGTGATACTGATCTTGTTGGGGATCACTTGGACCGAAAGAGCACAACTGGTGTAGCATTTATCCATGGCACAAGCCTTGTCACCTGGTCATCGCAAAAATAGAAGGTAGTAGCTTTATCGTCATGTGAAGCAGAATACATGGCTACCACTACCGCTGCGTGTCAAGGAATGTGGCTCGCGAGATTGAAGGCTGAGTTTATGAAAGAAGAAGTTGAATGTATGAGTCTGAAGGTAGACAACAAGTCTATAATTGCGCTATGCAAGAACCCAGTGTATCATGAACGAAGCAAACACATAGATGTGAGGTACCACTTTATCCGAGACTGCATTGAGAAAGGAAGCATTCAGGTTGAGCATATTATAATTGAAGAACAGCTCACAGACATTCTGACAAAAGCGCTTGAAAGGTTGAAGTACATAGAGTTGAGAAGGAAGATGGGAATTCAAGATCTGACAACACATGATTAAGGAGGTGATTTGTTGAGGTTAATCATGTGTTTATGTTTTTCTAATAAGGTACTTGTGTAATAAGAAAGTCATGGCTGAGACTTGTTCAAGCCATTACTTAGTAGTTTACTATTATTAGGTTACTGTTAGCTGAGATGAGGACGTGAGCACAAAATCAGGGGCCGTGATATGCCGTGATCTGCTTTCTCACTTTTTTCAGGTGTATTGATCTAGAATAAATAACAGAGCACCAACAACCAAAGTGAATAACCTTGTTGCTTTGAATACAACGTGTTTTGGACTTAACAGATCACGAACTTAGCAACATCAATCTTCATATTCCTCATGATGTGCATCCTCCACTATGTGATCATGTTAGGAGCTCATGTGATGATAGGAGCCCAGAAGACAAGAGCCTAAAAGACATCATGCGGGGAAAGAAATATCAACGCAAAATTGATAAGCAAGTTACTGCTCTAGTAACTTCAAATTAGTTTTAAAATTAAGTAATTAATTATTACTTTAGAATTTGGAAACTCTTTGGACTTAGGTTTTGGAAATTGTATGGCGGCTAAGCCTTGGAATAGGATACCTCACGTGTTATATAAAGGCAGCGAGAAGAATAACAGAGGTACGAAGAAAGTTAAACATAACACAGTGAGATCGGAGTTCTCTCTCAACAAACCCACTAGCAACCATAAGTCACTACCAGAAGGTGAAACCACCTTCGCATAAGCCGAACTCGAGCCCATCGAGCTATACCGGCCCCCTAACCCGACCCTGAAACAAGGACCCCATCAACTTGGTATTAGAGCCAAGGGTCATGGCGGTAGAGAAGACATGGAAAGAGCAGTTCGACGAGTTTCTAAGCCAATACCAGACTGAGCAGCGGGCCATGGCTGCACAAATTCAGCTCCTCATCGACTCCATACAAGCTGCCCGTTCCAACGACACCAGCGACGGGGCAAGCAAGATACAAGACCACACAAGCCCTATACCACCGGCCAGACATGAAGGTTCAAAAAAAATTATCCAGGACTGTCCCAGGCAGTCTTCAAATACCTTTGCAGCATGAGGTTTGTTGTACCGTTGCGAGGCAATAGGCTCAGTGAGTTGGCAAAGCTTCGGCAACCAGCGTCAGTGGAGGACTACCATCACGAGCTTCAACTCTTGCAGACTCACAGAAACAATAATGGAAAACACAATTCTCTCACAGCAAGTGTATTGGAACAGGATCATATTCCTGACTTTCTTTATTGATTTAAATAGCAACAGAAACACTAAAAGTAGATAACCCAAAATTAGTTTAGCATGAACAACAGTAGGAGCTAAAAACAGGGACTGGTGAGACTTAGTACTTCGACTTCTTCCGTGCCAAGCTACTCCTTTATTTAGCAAATTCTTTATTCCACGTGGCCTTTCCATGCAAGACCCACTCAAGATTATCGTGCACAACAATCTTCCTCCTAATCTCAAGTGTGTACCTCCCTGACTTTCAGTTTTGATCTCATCTCCACCAATTTCGACTTCCCCAACACCTTTGTTAAAATATCTTCTTTCTGCTCCTCTGAGCTCACATGCTCGATTTCAATTTTTCCTTTCTCCACACATTCACGAACAAAGTGGTATCTCGTGTCGTGTTAATGTGTTTGCTCCGATCGTGATACACCGGATTTTTGCTCAGAAGAATTGCATAGCGATTATCAACACACAGATACACTTTCCCTGGTTCTTGGCTGAGGAGGTCTCCAAGCAAGCGAGCCAACCAAACACCTTGACATGCAGCTGAAGTGGCTGCAATGTATTCTGTTTCTGGGAAGTCCAAGTTTCCGATCATCCACATCTCCAGCGAGATCACTATCGCTGTAGCCTGTAATTCTCTGCTCTGCTCTGCTATGCTTTTCCCATACACAACCCCAAAACTCAGAGTCCCTTTAATATACCTCAGTATGTGCTTGACTGCCCCCAGATGCTGAGATCGTGGCTCCTCCATGTATCTACTCACCATTCCGACAGAATAACATAGATCAAGTCTCGAATTTACCAGGTACCGTATGCTACCAATGAGACTCCTATACATGGTAGCATCGACTAGTTCTCCTCCCTATGTTTTGCACAGCTTCAATTTGTGCTCCATGGGAGTTTGACATGGATTACAGTTTGACAACCCTACATCCCTCAGAATTCTTTCTGCATAACTCTTTTGCTAAGAGTGATTCCAGTATGGCTCTGTTTTACTTCCAAGCCCAAATAATAAGTTAGTAAACCCAGATCACTCATTTGAAAGAGCTTACCCATCTATAGTTTGAACTCCATGATTTCTGATCCTGATGAACCTGTAATGATCTTAGGCTTCATGTTGTACCATGCTTCATAAGGAGTTTTGTTCTCCAGGCTTCTGGTTGAGGCTCTGTTTAGTATATATATATATAGCTGTCATGACTGCCTCTCCCCAGAACCTGCCTGGCATGTTCTTGCCCTTCAACATACTCTTCTTCATGCCCACAATCGATTGATTCCTTCGTTCAGCCACACCATTCTGCAGGGGTGTACGCGGCGCGGTGAGATAGCGAGATAGTCCTTCTTCATCATAGAACACCCTGAACTCCCCCGAGAGAAACTCCCCTCCTCGCTCAGTTCTTAGAGATTTTAATTTTCTCTCTACCTCCACTTCAAGCTTTAGCTTGAACGCTTTAAACACCTCGAGTGCTCGATCTTTGGTTCTGATCAAGCATGCCCACATGTATCGAGAGAAATCATGTACTACAAGAAGAAAGTAGCGATTACCTGATGGTGTTTCTGGGCAAATGGGTCCATAGAGATCAGCATGGGCGAGCTCTAACTTCTTCGTAGCTCAAAACGTCGACTTCTTAGGAAATGGGCACCTCCTCTGTTTCCCAACCAAACACGCATCGCACAGTTGTTCAGGGTGAGAGATTTTAGGTAGACCCAGGGTCATACCTCTGGCTGACATCTTCTTCAGACTGGAGAAAC
This sequence comes from Erodium texanum, assembly GCA_036897725.1. NCBI lineage: Eukaryota > Viridiplantae > Streptophyta > Magnoliopsida > Geraniales > Geraniaceae > Erodium > Erodium texanum. Next base: position 1,173 of record JAYMSW010005014.1, on the reverse strand, counting down.
CCAGGTGCCCGAACCTCGCGTGCCAAAACCAAGCTTTGTCTTCAAGACGAGCCATGAGACACACAGGCTTCGTGTTCATGAGCTTTAGGATAGAGACGATTCTGAGTTCGCTCTACTCTGACCAGAAGCCTCTTCTCCAGATCATACAACTTCAGCCAGCCTTGTTCGATCTCAACCCTGCACCTTTCCTCATCCAACTGTCATATATTGATGATGTTGCTTCTTAGTTTAGGAATGTAATACGCATTTGTTAGCACCCTGTGCTCGTCTCCAAGACCTTTTAACAAGATCGTTCCTCGCCCATGGATCTCCACCACAGACCCATCTCCGAACTTAACCGAGCCTTGGATCTTTCTGTTGAAGCTGGAAAATACATATCTGCTGCCTGTCATATGGTTACTGGCACCCGTGTCGAGGTACCATGTGTCAGTTTCCATCTTTTTTGCAAGACCCGGCTCAGGGAACACCTTCAGCTGACTCAGATTCACAGTCACCTCCCTCTGGGTTTCAACAACTTCAGCAACTTGAGCTATCACCATGAAAAGAGCAGGCTCTTCTTCATCGCACTCCTTTACCAGGTTCGCCTCTCCCTCCTCTGTCTTGTTACATTCATAAGCATAATGCCCATACTCATCACAATTATAACAACGTACCTTGGTTTTATCAAATTTTCTCCAATTACTTATACCTCTGCCTCTCATTGAGCTCGAACCTCCACGACCTCGAGACTCTTTTGCATTCAGGGCCTCCCACTGAGTTCGGGTAAGCATCAGTTGTTCACCCTCTATTTTCTCTAACTTTCTGCCTTTCAACGAAGATTCGAACATTCTCAGTCTTCCCACTGCTTCTGTAACAGACATGGTGCTTAAATCTCCCCATTGCTGAATCATACCTATTATAGACAGGAAACGATCAGGAACAGATTGAAATAATTTTTCAATCACCACTTCCTCTGTTATATCATCCCCTAGAGCTCGAATCTCGTTTACTGTATTGTCACCCTCAGTGAGAATTCTCCTATGGATTCTGTCTCCTCTATTATCAAATTATTGAACTCGCGCTTTAGCACGAGTACATTTGCCTTTTGGACCTTGCTTTCTCCAATTCTCATCTCCTTTACCGCCTTCCACGCTTCTATGCCTGACCTTTTGTTCGAGATAGCCATCAACACTG
>JAYMSW010005013.1:0-10433 GCA_036897725.1 Erodium texanum | reverse complement strand
TTGAATATGAAGCGAAAGGTGACCTCGGCGAGACTCAGGTGCTTGGTCCTCGTCTGGAGCTTCCGATTACGGTGGTCTTCGTCTTTCATCATCATCGGAGCTGTAGAGAACCGGCCGGAGAAGATTCAGCTTGCCGGAGAAGAACGCATTCATTTTTTTACTTCTTTTTTTTATTTACTAATTTGTATGTTATTCATTTCTTTTTCTTCTTTTTTTATTCAGATTTAATTTACTGTATCAATGGTATTATTGGTATATTGAAAAGTTAAGAGGTCATGTGTCAAATATATGACCAAAATTTGAAAATTTTCAGTTAGATCTAACATTGTTGGGGTTTTTTAACCAAAAAAAATTTACCGTAGTTATTTGAACAAATCGATAATTTAAAGTTTTTTTTGGTGTAAAAATAGGTCATAGTTTGTAGTATGTATATGAATTTTTTCCTGATGCTAACTACCCACTTTTGAAAAATAGTGAACAACTAGTTAAAAAAAAGTGTTGTTTGTTGGAAAGTTGTGCCCAATTACTTTTCCACAAATCACGTTATATTTAGGACGATTTGTATATTCCATGCCAGTGCTATGATCTCAAATGAGAGAACTAATACAAGTTGAATGAGGACTCACATTTGGGACGACCATGTTGGCAGGCGGTCTCAAATTTGTATGGACTAGGAGGGTGAGTTAATGAGGTGTAGTAGCATATTCTTTTTCTACTTTGAAAAAGAGCTGATAGTATTAAGTTGAGCCACCTAGTACAACCTAGGAACAACAACGTAAAACAATGTCACTTACCATTAAACTCAAGAGCTAAATTGTGCGCTGAAAGCAAGTTCGATGCTCCGATAGAGATAGACAACAAATCCAAGAAGCTAATGTTCTCCAATTCTCCAAGTTCAGATTCCATGCCTTTTCCGGCGACGTCAATGACTTGAGGTCCCAACCAATCTACTTGCTTTTCTTGTGTTTTGGCTTGAATCGTTTCCGTACTATCATTAAAAGGCCGGCCACAAACTCGGAATTTTCTCCACTCTGTATTCTTCTGAAAAAGCTGCTCCAGCCTCCTCTTAAATTCTCTCCGGAAAGAATCCGATAGAGAGATCAACAATTTTTTTTGTATGTTCGTGACCTATTCCCGCAAACCTAATGTATATTTTGTCGAAGTTATAAAATTTGGGTTCGAGTAACGAAAACGATATAAAAATATACCGTTAAAAATTCAAATCACACCAACAATATCTTTTTTTTAAAAGAAAGATCGATATCCTCTTGATATAAGCAAGCAAACGTTTTTGTACGCATGAGGAAGGTAATTTCCTCATGTTTATTTTTATGAGGTTGTTTGTTATTTCTAATACGGAACAAATTTTCACGTAGTCATGAATCTATATCATTATTGATGTTGAACTTATAATAAAGGAAATAGAGTCATACATCATTGTAAAGACCCTGTCGGGCCTGAGTTTAGCATGTGAAGCACATGACCAACTGAAAACCGAAAGGGGCTTATGTGACAACTCTTAGGCAACGCTAACATGGAGCCGTTGCAGATTCCGCTACGTCGGCATTTGTAGTGTTTGGCCTCATGTCCGACATCAGTGTCAACCCAAATCGAGAATAATGCAACAACAAACCAATGCATTGGTGCTTCTACATCTCTTAAATATTTTTTTCTTGATTTATGCATGCGTGGCATGGCTCCGCGTAGGATCATGAAGCATCAATAAGAGAGAGAGAGATGCATTAATGGAGCAGTGGGGTAATGGTTTTTTCTTTTAAAAAAATAATTTTAACGTGGGATCATGGAGCATCAGTAAAGAGAGAGAGAGAGATGCATTAATGGAGAGACTTGGTTTGTACGTCGTGTCATCGACTCCTCGTAGAATGCCGTTACTGGCCCAACAATAGTACTAGACGATGCCAGTACAAGACTGACTCGGGTGATATTGCATCAACATTGATCACCGAAGCCACGTCGGTCTTGCCCTAAACTTACCAAGAAAATTATTATTATCATTAATCATGAGGTAACTTTCTTGGCAAGCCCAAAGAAAAATTAGATTAATTGTAAAAAGCAAACACATAGAATAAATGGGAATAAAACTATTTTGTGCATATTCGCTAAGAAAAAGTCACCTTTGAATTTGAGACAGATAGTATTGCGAAACAAAAATTGCAAAAAAACAAATTAAGAAAGCAAACCGAGTCAGCTCAGCTCAGTAGCTTTCACTTTCTCTTTGGCCCGAGATCCAGATCCCTCTCTACAGATTTTTCTCCCACCAAGGAATGGCCTCTCTCGCTGTTCATCAGTTCGCTCAGTCCATCACTTGCCACGCTTGGAGTCCCGATCACTCCAGTAATTTCTCTCTTTCCTCTCCAATTTTGTATGTGGGAACGTTGTTTTTCGAATAAAGTCACCATTTTTATTCGGTAATTCAGCTCATTTTCACCTCATTTCGGTTTGACGATTCATGCCGAGCCGATTGGATTGAACTTTTTTTTATGGGTTCTTTGTCATTTTGCCTTTCGGGATATTTTTTTTTCTTCTTATGTGTTACATGGGGAAGAAAGCCTTATTGTCTGTGTTTAGCGTTCACTACAAGACAGTGACTGAATTGTTGCACTGGTGTCAATACTTTTGTAATGGTGTTGTCAGTTTTGTTTTTGGTTCGCTTCGTAATGCAATTTCATGGCCTTTGTAGTGGTTGCGCTTTGTCCAAACAGCACCGAAGTTCACATATATAGATTGTCCGAAGAAAAGTGGGAGAGGATTCATGTTCTTCAGAAGGTAGTTTGCTGAGAAGTTATAATAGAACTTTTGTTTGTACTGATGCTGAAAGGTTATTGGGTAGAACTTTAACTCAGTAGTATTTATGATAGTTATTCATCTTTCAGAAACCTGACACTGTGAAAATTTGTGCTTAAATCGAGCTCCCAGAATTCACTCATGCCTTTTATTGAACATCTATGTGTTCTGGCCTACCAGTATTATGCACGGTTTCATGTTCTGTTTTTAGTTGTTAAGAAATGTTTTTTTAATCAGCAAATTTGTTAAGAATTGCAACTATAAGGGAAGTGAGCATATTGTATTTTTGACAATTGTGTTTCAAACTGATGTGTCTTTTTGGATACAGCATGATCAAATTGTTTCTGGGATAGACTGGAGTGCAAGTACAAACAGAATTGTCACTGCATCTCATGATCGGAACTCGTTAGTGTCCACTTAGTTTTATGTTCTTGAATGGCCACTTCCTTTTTTCCTCAGCTAAATTTCAGTGTTATCTTCTAGATATGTTTGGAACCAAGAAGGATCAGAGTGGGTACCGACCCTTGTCATCCTTAGATTAAACCGTGCTGCACTTTGTGTTCGGTGGAGCCCAAAAGGTAAGGGTGATTCCTGCCCTAAGTCGTTGTTTTTCATTCTTTTTGTGTCATCAAACTTTTTTTTTGGTATGCTTCCTTTACTTGTATATTGAATCTTGTGCCTAGATATCATCAATCTAAATGTTGTGATATCGATAAGCTCAAATTTGATCTTCTGGGAAGACTTGTACATATATTTGTAAATATAGGTAGTTTTTAATGCACCTATAGCCTCCAAATAATTAGATCTATGAGTTTAGTATTTTGGTTTTGCTGGTAATAATTTGTGATTTTAGTATCCTTTTAATGATTGAGTCCTTCTGAGACACCCATTTTGATATATGCTACTGCAACAGAGCTTGTACACAGTCCATGATATAAGTCCACTAATGCCCAAATATATGTTATTTATTGGCCGATCTATATCAAATTCTTGAACCTTCATTTTACATGTCATGGCACTGCCTTGCCCGATACATTTTTAATTTTGGTTGTAGATAGACTGCCTGATTTTTTTTATATGGGCTTGGTTCTGTCTTGCAATGTGACAATGCATATTTTTTTTTCCTATTCCACAGAAAACAAGTTTGCTGTTGGGAGTGGAGCTAAAACTGTTTGTATATGCTATTACGAGCAAGAGAATAACTGGTACTTCATACTTTGTTTTTTTTTTTTTTTTCTTTTGCACAACTAAATATTCTTAGGGAGCACTGGACACCATTTATCCAGTTTAAGAAAAAGGAGCTCCTTGGCGACAATGAGGATCAATTAACAAAAGCTCCTAATTAGATCAGAGTTCAGCAGAAACAATTTGTTGGAGTAGAGAACCAAGAACAGAAATCACCCTCTTGACCTGAAACTTTAAGAACTGATAGAACCATAAGTTTGGTATTGAAAGAAACATCCACTAGAGAGCTGTATGTATCTCTATGATTTTGGGGGAAGAAAAGGAGGGAGTTTAGGAGGATGATTGCATCAATTAATGTCATGTAAGTGTGTGATTCTATATGAAGAATTTTTAGTGCCACCTCATCACCCTACCATGAGGCCATTGCCTTTTCCGTCAAAATTTCTGAAGGATGACAGTGCTTTGTAATAAATAAGATGAGAAGTAGGCTGATTGACTTAGACATGTTCATACTCTAGAAACCAATAATTTGTTAAAGCGCTAAAGCTCCTTGTTAGATACCCATGAGCTCTACATCTCTCCCCCACATGTTCTGTCCAAACCAACCTATATGATTTACTGACATGATCTTCCATCATGTTAATATGCTTAATTTCTTGTAGCGTAAGTAAGACAGTAATTAATTAATGCCTCTTCTTTCTTTTTCTCTCTAGGTGGGTCAGTAAGCTTATAAGGAAAAGGCATAATTCTTCAGTGACAAGTGTTGCTTGGCATCCTAATAATGTATGTATATTCCCACTTATTGATGTTTCAAGCTTTACAAACTCAGGCATACACTTGCATATGTTTATGGTACATATGGAGTAGTTTCATATCCGTCTATTGTTATTTCTCCAAGGCACTACTAAAATAGATCAAAACTCATAGATTGGGTCTCTACACGATGTTTTGATTTTATTCAATGTCAAATTTTATTTATTGTTCAAGATAGGGAGTCAATTATCTTACACATTGATATATTATTTTTTGAGTACTTGAGGCTAAATATGATGTGTTTCATATTGTTGGATATATTCTTAAGTTAAAGGGAAACTAGTTAATCAAAATCATTTATATCAAGCAAAACCAACTGGTGGGACTCTCCGAAGCTTATGTTGTACCTTTTGATTTATGTCATGTCAGATAAAGATTACTATTTTGGTAACATTTTGTTTCACGCTTATTTCTTTCTTTAGCTCCCTATATTTTTTAGGCATAACCAAACAATCCTCATGTTGCTTTGCTACTGAATATTCATTTGCTACAGAATTTGATATTCATTGTCTTGAGATTTTATCTGAACCCACAAATACAGATTCTTCTAGCAACCGCATCCACTGATGGGAAATGCCGTGTGTTCTCCACCTTCATCAAGGGAGTCGATACAAAGTATGTTCAACATTATTATGGAGCATTTTCATCTTTTCATACATATAGTAGTTGCTGTGAGTATTTATCATGATTTATTATCTGTGCAGGCCCAAGGATAAAGCAGGTTCTTCTTCAGATACTAAATTTGGAGAGGTTTGTAACCTATCGCTTTCCCCATGTAATATATGCACATGCTCTGCTATTATCACATTGGATTGCTATACACTTAGTTGTTATGCTGGGTTTTGATGCACTAGTTTCTAATGTTGAAGAATTATTTCTTTCTGAGAGAGAGTAGTTTGTCCTTATGAAGGGTCTTGAGAATTTTTTCTTTCTTTCTGAATTACTACTAAAATTCTTGATTCTCAGTTTAAAATTTTCCAGATAACTTTAAATAATATGGTTTTGTGATGTTTGAATAATCTACCTTAGATATACTTCACATTTAAGATATTAAGAACATCCTAAATTATTCCCAAAATGATTTAAAATATAACAATGGATAAAAGATTAACTTGTAAAGATAATACTTTTTACTCATCGGCTACTTAGAAGGTAGCTGTTATTTTATTCAAATTATAACTTTTGTAGGAGAGAGATGGTTTTAGTTGTACTTATTTTATTTCTGCTGGAACAGCAAATTGTGCAGCTTGATCTGTCAAACTCATGGGCATTCGGTGTCAAGTGGTCACCAAGTGGCAAAACACTGGCTTATGCAGGTTGATTTTTGCACTCTGCATCTTCATTAGAAAAAATAAGTCAATTTTTAATCTATTGCTAGTAGAAACTTGGATGAATTCTAGAGAAATTCAATTATAATGTTTTTTAGTTCTTAGATCCATGTTAAATCATTTTCTTTAATCTATCTCGTGATGTTTATTATTTATTTATTTTTATTTCTTTGATCATATTGTAGGCCACAATTCTATGATATATTTCGTTGATGATGTCGGTCCATCTCCTTCCGCCCAAAATCTTGCCCTCAAAGATTTGCCTCTTCGTGATGTGGGTCAGCATCCATTCTTGTTAACTTTTTTTGACTGTCGCTATTTTCTTCAATTAGTATCCACTTAAAATTAAATTTTGGGCGATTTGGTAATTATTTATCTGCAGGTTTTATTTATGTCTGAGAGACTTCTCGTTGGAGTGGGATTTGACTGCAGCCCCATGATCTTTGGTGCGGATGAAAGAGGAATGTGGTATGTAAAATTGTATGATGTTTTCATTTTCATTTTGGACCTCGGACTTGAGTTTATTCCTCTTTGTATGCATATGTTGCAGTCCCAAATTAATTTAATAGTTTTAAAGTAACTGGTGTGGAACCATTGCTATTGTTCTCCGTAGGAGCTTTCTTAGGTTCCTAGGTGAGAGGAAAACATCAACACCTGGTTCAAAATATGGTTCACAGGTATGTAAGAAAATTGTCTAATGCTCTTTTTGACACATCTTTACTTCATAATGACATGAGTTTACCAATACATTAAGACAACGGCAAGTTCATTCCTAAAATATAATTATTGCTGTTGTAGTTTGACGATTTTGTTAGTATTGTGATTGTAATAATATATCGATTTTCTGTGTTCTGTGTTTACCAGTTTAGTGAAGCTTTTGGGAAGTTATATGGGCAGTCAACAAAATATGGAATGGGTAATGATGCAGCTGAAAATCAAAGACAGCGTGGAAGTGTTCATGAGAACTGCATCAAGTACTTTGTTTCCCTTTTCAGTTCATAATTTACTTCATAGCTTTGTATTTGATTATGTGGTCTATACCCTTAAATCAGAGTGTCATTATCGATGTGAATGATTTTTGTATCAGTAAGTTTTTGTCGTCCAAATCATTAATTTCTATTTTCCCGTGGGAATTGTAGTTGCATTGTCCCATTGAAGCAGGCAAGCCAAAACCAGTCAACACGCTTCAGCACCTCAGGTTTGTGAACACAAAGTTGCAATTAAATCACTATTGTTATGGCACCATTGTTCTGAAAAACTGTGTTTAAAATCATTTTTGCCTTAACGTTGCAGGATTAGATGGAAAGGTGGTTATCTGGGATCTAGAGGGCCAAGATGATCTAACTGGATATTTGTAGGTTTGGGAACTGGAGGCAGAGCTTCCTGAAAGGTCAAGCGTGCCTGATCCAGGCTCCACCTTAAATTTTGTAAAAAAAGACAAGTCGATTCATATATTATTATTCACCGAGGATGTAAAAACCGGTATGTCTGTTTCTGGAAAGACTTCAACGAATGAGCTAGTTTGTTCTATTTCAACTGAAAGGAGTTAGAACTCGACCTCTTATGTATATGAGTTGTAGTGATTATGTCTATTTCGTACTTTATGTTGACGTTTACTCCCATGGTGAAGAAATTGTATCGAAAATGGCAAGTGTTCTTGGCAATACCCATTTGCTCTGATTTGTGTGTTGAGTTCTGCTTAGTTTCTGTATTGTTTTCAAAATCAAAGTTTATGGTATACTTAAATCTGCCATTAGTGAAAATATTTAATTAGAAATAGTTCATAACCTGTTGCAACTTGGGCATTTGGTCTAGTGGTATGATTCTCGCTTAGGGTGCGAGAGGTCCCGAGTTCAATTCTCGGAATGCCCCAAATAATTGTATTTTTAGTATATTATATGTTGTTATTTTTCTCATTTAGGAATCTATTGCTGTCCACAATGCACACACATTTTCCCTCCGTTGACAACTCCACGTCTTAACGTTTCATTCTTAATTTATTTACACATCTTCCATAAAAGTAAATATCTTGTACGTGGTTAATTGTGTGATATCAATTCCATTAACAAGCTTTTGTTCATGTCTTTCTAGGAAAAAAAATTAAGTTTCATTTTGTATCACAATTAGTCATTTCTTTAGATTCAATTTTTTTTCCCATCCTTTTTTGTTTGTAAAATAACATATAACTATACTTTACTGAAGGGAACATTGAGCTTTCCTACCAAATTACACAAAAGATCACACATCCAAGTCTTTTTAGACAACACTTCCTTCATGATGTACATTATGTGACTGTCTATGACCAAGGGATTTCTTTTGTCAAATTCTATGAGAGTCACCCCATTTATAAGGAATATATCGTCCATTCAAAAGATCTCAACCTTAGGCAAAAGGCTACTATATGGAGGAGGTTTACAAACTTATGGTTTAGGATGCACTATCTCTAATTAAAGCCTTGCACTCAAAAAAGTGTTACTAGGATCAGTGAGTGCCAACACATGTGTAGTTGTGAAGAATTCTCTGTAGTTTTTTCTTTCCGCTCTGGTGGAAAAATGTCTTTTGCAGACCAAGCTGTTGATTACAAGCGCTAAGGAGAATTTTTGAGAACTACTGCTGGTTCTATCTTGTTATCGCGTCAAGAGGTTGAAGCTATTGCTATGAAATCTACACCTCCAATATCTAGGAAATCATATTATTAAGTTAGTTGTATTGATCAGGTGTATTTAGATCCCATACATGATCATTGTTCCATCATGGTCGTAGATGTTTTGGATGTTTTTATTAGAGATATTTTTGAAACTTCTAAAAGACCATCATATATCAGCTTATCTTTTGACTGCTGCCTTGACTTTGTGTAAGAAGAGGGTGCAGTCGGAATGGGCCAATTACATTCCACTTGGAAATCTTTGCCAGTTACTAACGTCATCACTATCTAATTAGGGAAAATATGATAATGGGGTTTGATCCAAATCAACCTTTAGTTATACAAACATATACAATATAGGCAAAGATTATGCACACAAGAGAGCAAATAACTCATTTATGCAAAACAAAATCTTTGATACTCTCAAGATGCTTTGGATGTATATAGCTTGGGTTGTCCAATAAGCTCTTACCTTTATTTATAATCATCGTCTTCTTAAACAGATGATTAAGATTTATTCGTTAAAACTCGTATTGAATGATAGAGATTTTTTCTCTAAAAGGACCTCTATAAAAATCATAGGTATTTATAAGTTCTTGTTTATCCACAATTAAAATATTTTGACCCGTTTTTAGATTTGAGTCCAACAAATTTGGATATTTTTTAGACTTCCCTACACCTTTTCAAGAACTTCAAAACTTTCTAGCAGCTTTCAAAAGGCTGTACAATTCTGGCTTGTTGGGATGCTACCAGCAACTTTCAGTATGTTCTGCGTTATTTGCTACAACAGTTGTTTTGTGAATCCATATTTCTTCAAAATAGTCCATATGTTGATTTTCCTGTGAAATTGTTCAAAACCTTCAAGAATTTTAACAATATGCAACATTTTCGGACTTTCCGGTATCACACTATCCTCGGAACACAAATCCAAAAAAAATTCGTGGTTGTGAAATAACGAAACAACTCTCACAATAATAGTAAGAAGGGGATACTCCTATACTGCTCGCCATAGTTACTAGCAGAGGTGAGCATGACCAAATATCTGATCCGTACACAATCTAATTAGATTGAATTTATTTAGATTTTCTACGGGTGATTTGAAAAGTCGATATTTGAGATCCACCCAATAGAAGGAAAAAAAAAAGAATTCAGTTCCATATTTATTTATACTCACTCCTATTTATCATGTTTCAAATCAATCTTAACTTTTTGTTTATTAGATATGTTTAGTTTAAAGAATGGTTTTTAACCAAATTCATTCTTTAGTATATATTTAAAGTAATTTATTTGTAATGGTGATATATCTTCAATGTAAATGGTTTTGATTGTTAAATGGTCTCCCACCACGATATATTTAAATGGTCGTTGTACCTTGGTACAGTGCTGGGAGATAGTATCGATGTTACGCTATCTCAACATCGTTCTTCTGTGGGAAGTCGGTGTCAGCGGCGTGCAATCCAAAATGTGTGTTGACGTGTCACTCGTGACACAATGCCGTTGCTCATGCGTCGCCTCGTGACGTAACGATAACCAGTCAGCAATGATCGGTCAAGGTTCTCTATTTAATAATAAGTGTTGGAAAATGTGAGTATAATGGCAAAAGGTTGACTAAGTCAGCGCATGTGCACAACGTCAAATTGAGGCTCAATTTCGGATTA
>JAYMSW010005012.1:0-10433 GCA_036897725.1 Erodium texanum | reverse complement strand
TTATAGTAGCAAAAGCCGTTGGAATTCTTATTTTATACATTGGAAAAATACGTTTTGTTATGAAACAACTTGGAGAGATAAAAGAGTAACTGACAAACAGAATATGGAAACTCAACCAATAAGATTCCGCTGGCCAGAGCTGCGCCATTTTGTGGTAAAAGAGATAGAAAAATGTCACTTCGAAATCATTAATCGGTTTGCGCAAAAGGAAAAATACAACCAAAATTCCGACGCGCGATGCCTACAAAAATATCACGCGCTTGAGCGCAGGAACACTGATCCAGAATGTTCTCTGGATGAGAAAGAAATAGCGAAACTGACTAGGGTGCAAATTTTGTTACAAGAACTAATAGAAAGAACAAGACAGCAGCATCTATATGCCGCTTACAAAATCGAAGACGAGTTGACTCCATCTTTGCGACATAAAAATAGTGAAGAAAACTACGAGCAAATAACCACTTTCTTGCATACCAAGCTTCCCTTTTAATTGTCGATATATGAGTAGAAATTTATTGAGTTCGTCATTCCTTGTACTTAATTATATTCTAAATACCCACTTAGTTATCCTTAATATACGAAATGCGAATTCGAAGTATTCTAAGCTTAAGGTATTCCTATAACATAACAATATAACAATACCAGGTACAAATATTAGGTACAAATTTGAAATCGAGGTAGTCCAGTCTATGACAACTCTCAATAACTTCCCCTCCTTTTTAGTCCCTTTAGTAGGCTTAGTATTTCCCGCATTTTCAATAGCTTCTTTATTTCTTCATATTGAAAAAAACAAGATTTTTTAGATTCGAGGGGACAAAATCTTTTCTATTTTTTTTTTTTCAATTCAAGATTTAGAGAACATAGTTATTTAGTATAATAGGATACAAGAGGTGGCCCACCCCGAACGAGCGGGGGGGTCGGTCTTATGGATGTGCAAAGATACTATATCGGTAAATGAATTCTAGTTTTTTTCAATAGCCAAAGAAAGTCAAATGAAATTGATTTAGGCCATTCTTTATTTAGGCCATTCTTCTAATAAAAAAAAAAAATGAAGTGGAGTCTAGTATGAGTTGTCAATCTGAAAATATATGGATAGAACTTATAGCAGGGTCTCGAAAAACAAGCAATTTTTTCTGGGCTGTTATCCTTTTTTTAGGTTCATTAGGATTCTTACTGGTTGGGTCTTCCAGTTATCTTGGCAGAAATTTGATATCTTTTTTCCCGTCTCAGCAAATTCTTTTTTTCCCCCAAGGGGTTGTGATGTCCTTCTATGGAATTGCGGGTCTCTTTATTAGCTCCTATTTGTGGTGCACAATTTCATGGAATGTAGGCAGTGGGTATGATCAATTTGATAGAAAAGAAGGAATAGTGTGTATTTTTCGTTGGGGATTTCCTGGAAGAAATCGTCGGATCTTCCTACGATTCCTTATGAAAGATATTCAGTCCATCCGAATAGAAGCTAAAGCGGGTTTTTCTATTCGTCGTATCCTTTCTATGGAAATCCGGGGACAGGGGGCCCTTCCCTTGATCCGTACTGATGAGAATTTGACTCCACGCGAAATTGAACAAAAGGCCGCTGAATTAGCCTATTTCTTGCGTGTACCGATCGAAGTTTTTTGAAATGAACATGACATGAAGCGAAGAAATAGAATAAATGCTTTCGTGAGCAAAGAAGAAAGGTATGGATCCTCTTGTCGTTAGAAATCTTTTTTCTATACCATAATAAAATGGAATAACCTAGGGTTCTTCAAAACACAAGATGCATGGGGGTGAAAGCAGACCTATATGAAAGAAAGAACGAAAAAATCGAAACGAAAAAGCTTTTGTACCACCCCCAAAAGGATTTGTCTGCGTATGTAGCGTATGTCAATTTACACTCAACTCAATAACACAATAACAAAAGAGGTAAAGAATCTCCAATTTTCTATTTCAAAAGATTTTGAAATTTTGATAGAAAAGAAAGGCATTTTTTTTTTTAGACTGAAGGAGTAAGGATTGACTTACATTACAAAAACAAAAAAAGAGGGGCTATACTATATTCCTAAGCCCGATACCCCTTTGAGTGGAACTCATGTTTGCTTAATAGAAATCTTAGATCACCTAGAGTCGTCGAATTGGTTGAATTCCTTAACTTTAAAAAAACTGAAAAATGGAGGGATGAAAAAATGAAAAAAAAAAAAGTACCCACTCCCTTTCTATACGTTGCATCCATAGTATTTTTACCCTGGTGGATCTCCCTGTTATTTACTAAAAGCCTAGAATTCTTGGTTACGGATTGGTGGAATAGTAGACAATCCGACACTTCTTGGGATGAGATTGAAGAAAAAAGTCTGATGAAAAAATTCATAGAATTAGAGGAACTCCTTCTCTTGGACGAAATGCTAAAGGAATGCCCGAAAGTATATCTAGAAAACTTTCGTATAGGACTCCACAAGGAAACGGTCCAATTAATTAAGATGCACAATGAGGATCAGATCCATAGGATTTTGCACTTCTCGCAGACTCTAATCTATTTCGTTATTCTAAGCGGTTACTCTATTCTGGGTAAGGAACAACTTGTTATTCTTAACTCTTGGTTTCAAGAATTCTTATATAATTTAAGCGACACAATAAAAGCCCTGTGCATTATTGCATTCGCTGATATTTTTTTCGGATTCCATTCGGTACACACTTGGGAATCGATAATTAGCTATGTCTGCAAAGGGCTTGGATGTGTTTCTACCGATCGAATCCCATCTTTTGTTCGTTGGATTTTGCCATCCATTTTAGATGTAGCCTGGAAATTTTGGTCCTTCCGTTATTTAAACAGCCTATCCCCGTCACTTTTAGCGTTATATAGTGCAATGAAGGACGAGCCTTTTTAGATGTAGCCTGGAAATTTGTGTCCTTCCGTTATTTAAAGAGCCTATCCCCGTCACTTTTAGCGATGTATAGTGCAATGAAGGACTCCATCGGATCCAACGATACAATCCTCATCTTTATTTATTGCTTTGTACACAAAGCCAAGCCGTACTTACCCCTTCTACCCTTTCGGCGGTCCTATACTATATTCCAGTCCCTTTTTTTTGGTAAATGGCGGAATCGGGGGTCGGGAACTCTACTAGTAACCCACCTAATTTTATTGTAGAAATTTGGAGATCAATGATTGGCCCATGCAAACTAGAAAGACCCTCTCTTGTATAACGGAAGAAATTACTCGATCCATTTCGGTCTCGCTCATGCTATATATAATAACTCAGGTATCCGTTTCAAATGCATATCCCATTTTTGCGCAGCAAGGTTATGAAAATCCACGAGAAGCAACTGGGCGTATTGTATGCGCGAATTGCCATTTAGCTAATAAGCCAGTGGATATTGAGGTTCCCCAAACGGTACTTCCTGATACTGTATTTGAAGCAGTTGTTCGAATTCCTTATGATTTGCAACTGAAACAAGTTCTTGCTAATGGTAAAAAGGGAGCTTTAAATGTGGGAGCTGTTCTTATTTTACCCGAGGGGTTCGAATTAGCCCCTCCTGATCGTATTTCGCCCGAGATGAAAGAAAGGATAGGAAATTTACCTTTTCAGAGCTATCGCCCCGCTAAAAAAAACATTCTTGTCATAGGCCCCGTTCCTGGCCAAAAATATAGTGAAATCGCCTTTCCTATTCTTTCTCCGGACCCCGCTACGAATAAGGATACTCACTTCTTAAAATATCCCATATATGTAGGCGGGAACAGGGGAAGGGGTCAGATTTATCCTGACGGGAGCAAGAGTAACAATACAGTTTATAATGCTAGAGCAGCAGGTATAGTAAGAAAAATCATACGAAAAGAAAGGGGGGGGTACGAAATAACCATAGCGGATACAGCGGATGGACGTGAAGTGGTTGATATTATCCCCCCAGGACCTGAACTTCTTGTTTCGGAAGGCGAGTCTATCAAAGTGGATCAACCGTTAACAAGTAATCCTAATGTGGGTGGGTTTGGTCAGGGGGATGCAGAAATAGTACTTCAAGACTCATTACGTGTTCAAGGTCTTTTGTGCTTCTTCGCATCTGTTATTTTGGCACAAATTTTTTTGGTTCTGAAAAAGAAGCAGTTTGAGAAAGTTCAATTGTCCGAAATGAATTTCTAGATCCGAGGAGCTGTCAACATGAAATTAAGTTAATAAAAAGAATCCAATTCTTATTGGGAATTCTCGTCATGAAATTAAGTTAATAAAAAGAATCCAATTCTTATTGGGAATTCTCGTATGGTTTAATTCCAAAAATTATGAATTATGATATGAAAAGTCTTTTGCTTCTCTCTATTCTTTGTTTACCAGATGTCATGGATTACTTGTACTACATTCCCAGTCATAGTCTGTATATTGTGACGAGCGCCTTTTCTTTTTATATATAACCCCCTGTCTCTTTTTCAATCCACCCAATTAGGCCACAAAATGAGAGCAGTGAGGCTCTATTAGTATTGTAAGATTTCCATGTCATAGAGTGCCCCAAAGGTGAGTTTTCTATTCTATCTAATATCTAATAATAGGATAGAACCAAATTAGACTAAATACTAAACACTAAATAGAAGATAACTAGAAGTATGTGGAGAATAGAAAGCAAAGGATCAATGAGGCCGGAAAGGGATTCCAGGAGGATTGGATTCTTGGTCTTCCTAGTTTTAGGCGCAAGAAAAGGCCTCTTCCACAGTCCGTTCTTGTGTCGAAATAATAAGAGTTCTGGATCCCATCCCCTCCACCAAGGATTATCTTCTTTGTTTTGATCTTTTCTAGGTTTAGTTTATTAGAACTTCTTTTTGTTTTCGATTCATTTCATATATAGATCGAAGAAATGGTGAGCAACCAAAAAAAGGAGGGATATATTTAGTGAGCACGAAGTCAAACTTCTTCAATGAACTTCTCGTATAAAAACTTGCAAACTTAACGAGATACTAAAATAATAGAATGTTCTATTCTAGCATAGCAATAAGGGTCTATTCGTATAGAAAGCAAAAGGATTTGTATGATAGCTGATCTAATCTAAGGGTTAAAGCGTGCCATCCAGTATTCAATATGAAATCGAGTGATTTCATCTTTTTTTGAAGAATTGAAGAAAGTCTCGATCGATATTATCGAGGAACGGGTGTTTTGAATCACTTAACCAGGCTCATTTTTCCAAAGGATACTCGGATAAAGAATGGAATGGGGTTTTTTGAACCATCGGAAAGGGGGATCCTTTTTTTTTGTAAAAATGCAAAGATTTTCTTATGATTATTAAGAACTCGCAAGGACCCCCCCCTTGAATCAGACAAAGAAAGAAGGGATAGGTCCAGTAAGTTCTTACGCTTTCATGTCTACAAGCAACTCAGTTCATCCAATTCTTACAAGGATGAACCCAACCCGGAATATGAACCATAAAAGAAAATGCCTATTAAACCGATCACAGGAATACCAGCTACAGTACCTATTATCCAAAGAGGAATCCTTCCAGTAGTATCGGCCATTTATATCGCCTTCCTCCACATTTCGTCAAATGGTCATACTAGAGACAGAAACAGTCAAAGATAATTCTATTATGGGATGAAATCCTTCCTAATGGGATAAGAGAATCAATTCCTATTTATGCTTCGGAATTTTTGATTCTAGTATTTTTTTCTTAATTGATTAATTGAAAAAATAATTTGAAAATAAAACAGCAAGTACAAAAATGAGTAATAATCCCCAGTAAAGACTGGTACGATTCAATTCAACATTTTGTTCGTTCGGGTTTGATTGTGTCGTAGCTCTATAATTCCAATTCGGTTTATCGTTGGATGAACTGCATTGCCGATATTGATCCTAAAAAAAAAACGGTAGGTACAGCCAGTCCGTGAACAGCCAACCATCGCACTGTAAAAATGGGATAGGTTCGATCTATGGTCATTGGGTCCTCCTATCTAAAAAGATCTACTAAATTCGTCGAGTTGTTCCAAAGGATCAAAACGGCCAGTTATTAATGGAATTCCCTGTCGGCTTTCTGTAAAATACTCGTTTGGGCGAGGGCTCCCAAACACATCGTAAGCTAAACCTGTGCTGACGAATAACCAACCCGCAATAAATAGGGAGGGTATAGTAATGCTATGAATGACCCAGTATCGAATACTGGTGATAATATCAGCAAAAGAACGTTCTCCTGTGCTTCCGGACATGCTGAGCTCCACATATTCTTGTACATTCAAAAAGGGGATCGATTCCGTAAAAGATGAAATCAGTAAATGGGGGAAATTCACTGAAATGTTACCTTTGTGAGATCGTCAATACTGTACCCAGGGTTTTTTTAGAGTATACCGAATCAGTATAGCTATCCTTCTTCTGCCACAGCAACGAAATGTGAATCCGTAGCGAAAGGAAGTTCGAGATAATTTCTTTCTTCTTTTCTTATTGCTTGTCGATATAGAATCGTGTATCCTTCAATAGAAAATCCCTCAAATCCCTGTAGTTGTCAAGGGTTTCCCCCATTTATTATAAACGGGAGATTGAATAAAGTATAAACCTCACAGGTCGGGGTCTAGTAATGTATAATGTATCAAGGTTCTTGTAATCCTTTTTTTTTTCAATTTGAATATTAGTTTACGCAAGTTTATTCAAGAGTTGTTAAATAAATTGGTTGGTTCGGAATTAGGGTACGGAATGGGCGGGTAGATGTTTAATTGACTTCTTTTTGTACTATACTTTTTGATTTCTTTTTATACTAGACTTTTGCTGGTCTATTGTTGTTAGCAACAACTAGAATCATTTTGGAATAAAAAAATACCAATTGAACTTAGTCTTCCAATTGGCATTTTGGCTTATCCTCCTATCTTTCTTTCCAAAACCAAACTTAGGGAAATGCTTTCTAAACATATGTATAAAAAAACATATTTCATTTAGTTCTTTCATGTCTACTATAACTAGTTATTTCGGTTTTCTACTAGTGGCTTTAACTATAACTGCAGCTCTTTTTATTGGTCTGAGCAAGATACGACTTATTTGAAATGAAGGGTTTTTTAGTGCTTCAAATGAAAATTATTATTCTTGATCCTTGAGATTTTTGGGTAATATGGATTAATGTTTCGAGATGTATATTACCTCTCTTTTTTCCTCTTTAACGAAATGGAAATGATTGAAGTTTTTCTATTTGGAATCGTTTTGGGCCTAATTCCTATTACTTTGGCTGGATTATTTGTAACTGCATATTTACAATACAGACGTGGCGATCAGTCGGACCTTTGATTAATTTAATTAGCATTTCTTTTTTTTTTGACGGACCTCCTCTTTTCTCGATGGGAGGTCAAGTTCAGATTGCTCTTCAAGCATTTCGTTCTCATTTTTTTTCATGGCATTGATGCACGAAGAATAAAATCGCGCTCTGTAGGATTTGAACCTACGACATCGGGTTTTGGAGACCCGCGTTCTACCGAACTGAACTAAGGGCGCTTTTTTTTTTTATCAGAATAGATAAGACAATATTTTTTCTTTTTGTAACCCGAATTTGTTTTTTCTATCTATCATATATTATACCATAAAATGAAAATTATAAATTCTGTATGTCCAATTTGAACCTCAACCTCAATGGATCTCTGGTTACTGCTCAGGGGGGCAGTATTTAGGGATGACAGGATTTGAACCCGTGACATTTTGTACCCAAAACAAACGCGCTACCAAGCTGCGCTACATCCCTTTCTTTTATTTCAATTGGTCTACAAGAATTTCTGTATTGTTTTCCATACCCTTATTCCCTCTATTGATCGAGACAATTTCTCTTGGCATTTCTTCTTTTTTCTCGATATCATACAAGACATATGTATATATGATATACATATATATATAAGATAACAATATAGAAGATAATAATTCGATTCAAATTCGAAATAGAATAGCATTATATAAAAAGAACGGGTTTATCGACATTTATCTACACATGAAATCAACCGTCATAAAGAAAAAGAAATAGTTCTTTGAAATGTTCAGTTCAGGCGGAGAGGAGGCATATCTTTGCTTTCCGTTTTAGGAAAGTCACAATCTTATTTACCCAATTATTGTACATCGCAATTTGAATTTGGAATTTTCGTAGAAATAAAAGAAGTCCTTAACTCTATACATCCGATCATATATGTATTACCTTTATGTCTTATAATAAGGAATACCGAGGGAGGGTTTGAAATGCGAGATCTAAAAACATATCTCTCCGCGGCACCGGTACTAAGCACTCTATGGTTCGGGGCTTTGGCAGGTCTATTGATCGAGATTAATCGTTTCTTTCCGGATGCGCTGACATTTCCCTTTTTTTCATTCTAATTCTAGTTATTGATATGGGAAGGGATGCAGAAGATTAGAGATCGAACCACAGTCAAATATCTGTGACTAATCCCTCTCCCCCTCCTTTTGTAATATTAAGGAGATAGAAGAGAAGGGGGCCAGCCAGGGGTAGGGTAAGATAAGAGAAAGAAAGGGGTGAGCTCAGTCCAAGGAGAACTCGACTTTTGATTCCCCTTTTTTGAATATAATAATAGAAATAGAGTGAATAGAGTAAACCAAAACAAAACGTGCTTAGGGAAGATTTTTGTATAGGATATTGAAACGAAATGTTGGACTGCAATTCTAAGTAGAAAGAGAGAGAGTTCTAAATCCTCGTATTACGTATTATTTCATATTACTCTATTGAGTGCAACGAAATCTTTCATAATTGATTTCGAGGCAGGAACTTCTTTTTTTTTTTTCGTTTCTTTGGTTCGGAAAGAGCGAGGAGTTGGGTGAATCAAAAAAGCACAAGGAGGTTTATGGCGAAGGGGAAAGATGCCCGAGTAAGGGTTGTTTTGGAATGTAGGAGCTGTGTTCGAAATGGTGTTAATAATAAAAAGAACAAAAAGGAATCACCAGGCATTTCCAGATATATTACTCAAAAGAATCGACACAATACGTCTAGTCAATTGGAATTGCGCAAATTCTGCCCCCATTGTTTCAAACATACGATTCATGGGGAGATAAGAGATTGAGCCGAAGAGCTGCTTTCCAAGGAGCATAAAAAGGACATCTATTCTATATCTATTATATATCTTATAGAATTCGAACTAAGAAAGAGAATATGAAATATCTTGAATATTTTGCTATATTATACTCTATAGAAACAAAGGAACTCTTTTTAAGTAACTCTTCTTTCTTTTTTGAATTCTAAATAAATTATTTTCGATCCGATCGAAACAAGATTTTATAATAAGGAATAAACAAACCGTGGAAAAACTCAATCGACTCCTTTTAAAACCCAAGCCCACTCTTTTGAAACCGAAGCTCCAAAAAAAAAAGCGACCCTTTTTGAAAAAAAAGAGATCTTTTCGTCGACGCTTACCCCCGATTACTCCGGAGGAGCTTCTCAATTATAAAAACGTTAGTGTAATTAGTCAATTTATTAGTAAACAAGGAAAAATCTTACCTAGATGGGTGAAGGGATTGAAAAAAAAAAAACAAGACCTTGTTAAGCGTGCTGTGAAGCAGGCTCGTCTTTTAGCTTTGTTATATTTTCAGGCTAGTGAAAAGCTCTTTCATGTTAGTGAAATACGTATCGAAAAGAAATCCAGTTCCTCCCCCAAAAATACAAAATTGGGGGAGCAGGAAAAACGGAAGCCCCGGAATCGCCATCGACTCCAAATCCCAAGAAGCGGAGTCGGCGGCAACGGCGGGCCCGGAACCGCCGCTTCTATTTTAACAAAAAGCGGCAAAAGGCGGGGCAAACGCTCGTCTGACTCGTTCCTTGAATCCAAATGCAAATCCGAATTGGGGGGGGGTTGGTAAAAAAAAAGTGCATTGAATAGACATCAATTTCATACCCCCGAGTACCCTCATTTTTGAATTCAATTTGAATTCAATTAGGAATTCCAAGAATGAAATGAAAAGAGTTCGGTGGATTCATCCCAATCCCCTTATTTTAGAATCTCACTGGAAATTTTGTAAAGAAAATTTCTGTTTGAGATAGCTATAAATTGTGTAAAAACAATTCCTATTTGAGATAGCTATTTGTGCAAGCATTTTACGATTAAGAGCCAACTGTTCCTTGTATAGATTATATATTAGTTGACTATAACTATTGAATACCGCATTTTTTCGAATTACTCCATTTAACCGAGTGATCCACAAACGACGAAAATCCCTCTTTTTCCTAGTTCTATCACGAAAAGCCGAAGCCAACGCTCTTATTATCTCTTGAGCAATAACTCGAGTAAGCCGCGAATGAGCTCCTAGAGCGCCTGATGCAAAGGAATGCATTTTTGCTCGACGTTTCTGAGCTGTAGAACCTCGCCTAGTTCTGGACATTAAATAAATGAAACTTTGATGAATAACTAATGTTAATGGATTTTTTGTTTGTCAGTTACTCTTTTATCTCTCCAAGTTGTTTCATAACAAAACGTATTTTTCCAATGTATAAAATAAGAATTCCAACGGCTTTTGCTACTATAA